>JAIUZE010045655.1:0-49381 GCA_022085475.1 Heliosperma pusillum | reverse complement strand
TTATAATGTTCATAAAATTGAAACGTCCATTTATGGTCTTGAAAATTTTTTGTACATTTTACATTCTGATTTTGATACTCTTGGTGAAATTTCATAATTTGTTTCACTGTTTTACTATATCTAATGTTTTTATTTGATAAAAACATTAAATACAAAGCTATTTGTTCATAAAATTAATTTAAATTTTTTGAGCAAATGTTTTTTATTTTTATAGTTCCTGGAATTGTTCCAGAATGTAAAAAATTTTTTGTTTCAAATTTTATGATGTTTATATTTTATTTTGGTTTTATTTCATAATCGTTATGATTAAACCGTAATATTTAGCAAATGAAATCAAATCGATCTAATTAATGACCAACAAAATTAGTAGTGACTAATTTTGAGTTCTAAATCAGTTTAGTTAATTAGTTTGAATTTAAATGCGATTTAAATGTTGATAGTGATTTTTAATGGTTAAAAATCAATAAATCCCGGAAAAATCGAGCTACATGAGCATGAATGAATTGTAGGACGATTTTGGCATGAATTTTGCAGCAATTTATTTTATTTATGTTTGAATGAATGAATGTCATTTATTTAATAATTTATGCAAATTTTGTACCTAGTATGGCCTAGTTAATTTTTATCGTTATTACCCGTAATGTAAGGGAATAACGTTTTGGTTGTAATTTTATTGCGATCTCGTATCGCAGGTTTGTATAATTTAATTATTTTATTTTATAGTATAAATGTATAATAGGAATTTGTATATTTGTACATTTGTAATTATTTTTATGAAGACCGGTGGCTCCCTTCAAGACGGTGCCATTTTGGAAGGGGTTCCAAGTGAAGAGGCAAGGGACCAAGGAGTTGGTTTCCGAATTTGTAACTATCTAGTTAATTTTGATTAGCTAGGTGGCCATACTAGGATTTTATTGTTGCTTGATTGCTTGCTTTATTTCCGCTCATGCCAAAATCGTCACACATGCATTTAATTTACCGTTATTGTCAATTCAACGTTATTCACAATTCACCGACTTAGTTCACTTATAGGGAATTAATAAATAAATTGACAAGATCTCTCACATGTTTAAAAATTGAGATTAGCCTTACCAATTAATAACACCTATGAATCCCGTGTTCATTAGGGCTACCACGCTCGTGGGTCCCTTTTTACCTCGGGTAAGTAGGGTGATACGATCACAAGCTAAAATTGGATTGGACTCAACGAGATAAGCGTTATCTTGGGACTAGGAGATGGATTTATTTGAAATCCGTCAACCAAGAGTTCTAAAGGTAGAATTAGTCAAGTAATGACTTACCATTTCTAAATAAAGGTAGCATGCGATGACTATTTTTATTTAAAGATGGGTCTTGGAATCATTTATATAATTTAGTGAGAGGTCATTATATGAATGCTAAACTTGTTAAAATTGTTTTACAAGTGAATTATATAAAAGCAATGAATGTTTATTTTCCGTTGATTGATATTTATTTTTATTCGCGCAATGACAATTATTTTTCTTCTATGAACTTATAAATCCGTTCAATCGTGGAAAAGGTTTCCATTATTTTATACGGTAGCATTTTGATTGCAATCTCCGTTTATACCACCGTAGCTAAAGACAAAATGAATTTTATCTTTTGATCCTCATATTCACCGTTGCAAATGTCTCTTATGAAGAGTAAATGAATAAGTCACACTTAGTCAAAAGCGTTTTTGAATATTTTGTGACGCCTTCTTATAACAATGGTACATCAAATTTTTGCTCCAAAGAAAATATTTGTATTTTGGTATGTCGTCATAATGCTCCTTATCGAGGCTTACCTCAAAAGAGGCCAAATCAGTTGGGATGACTAGGTTAATCGATTTATTTGAAATCGTGAACAACCAAATACCGTAATCACTTCATGAAAAGTTTATCCTTTTGAAGGTAAAACCATGAATGAAATGAAGAATAGTCTTCACAATAATTCCAATATACTTGTCTAAGTAGAGATTCATGAAAGTGAGTGGGAGCACTAAGAATGATGTTTATATTCTTAATTGTTAAGACGAGGTTCAAGAGTAGGTTGGCTCGACTTTGACACAAGGCAAGGGAAAAAGGCAAGACTATTTTGAATAGTAAAGTCAAAACCCAAGCAAGGTGTCGAACCCAACTTTTGACGATTCTATTTTACAGTGTAGGACACAAGAAAAGAATCTGCCCCAAGTTTTCTAAAAAGCTAGAAATTGGGTGTATTTTTCCACCCATAATATCTATATGATCGACATTTATTTTGCTAAAATGCAAGTTTTGGGTATCAGATACCCATTATGGTTTTCATCAATGTATTCAATGCATATAATAATGATTCGTGCGACGACTAACCATGATTAAATGTCGACCTACAAGGGAAATATAACTATTGTAGTTCTATTTTCATAGAGACATATAAAAGTTATAATGTGATCAATCTAGTCTTGAATTTAGAGGTATACATTAATAAACGTTATTATGTACATGACCTCTAAATAAAGAATATAGTATCCACTTAAGTGTACGACACAAGTGTTTCACTTTTGTGAATAGAATTAACGTTGTATCTTTTTATGCCTATATTTGGTCAATGGTTATCCCATACCAATCAAAGGTAATTATATTCTTGATTTAAACTAGTAATTACTTGTCATATAGATTGTAAAGGCTCAAAATTGGTGACCCTTATCTAATCCTAATTCTGGATTGTGTAGCACATTAAGAGGCTAGTATAGACAACTATCCCTAAACCATCTGATTTTGAATCTTATGGTGCGTGCGAATCTTGTATTCAAGGCAAGATAATTCGTGCCCTTTTTATTTAAAAGGAAATCGAACTAGTGAGTTATTGGCCCTATTACATTAGAATATGTGTGGTCCAATAACAAACACAACCAGAGATGGTTATGACTATTTCACTTTATTTACCAACGATTTAAATAGATATTATATTTGATTCTACTTAATGAGGTGCTATGAGAAATCTTTGAAAAGTTCAAAGAGCTTCAATGTGAAGTAGTTAATCACCAAGAGTATTAGACAAGGACTTACGAGTAATTCGTAACTGTAAATATCTAAGTGTTGACTTTGATTTTCACCAAAAGTATTGTGAAATAGTTTCACGAGTTAACTTCTCTAACGTACATTATTAGATAAGGTGTTGTTGAATAGAGAAACAGAACCTTATACGATATGGTTTTGTCTTTATCAAGTCAAAATGAGCCATTTGACTAACCTTGGGATCTTAATATTTTTGTCTGCTATTTCTTTTCCCACCATATTAAAACACATTTAAAACAGTCTGATTTCATTCCATATACAATATGGGTAGGTAGCGTACCTAATTTATAAGTTATTTGAATGAAACAAGTGCTCAATAATCCCACATTGACCACGAGAACAAAGCGTTTATGACTCGTGATGCTGTCTTTTAATAAAAATACGATTATTTCTTGATAAGACAGAGTGGGAGAAAATGTTTCAAGAGCCACAAACTGAGCATTTGGTCCGGAAAAAGTTTTCCTCATTGTTTGTTCAGTAGTTGTTTCTTCGGAACCTATGAGCCACAAGCTGAGCATATGGTCCGGAAAAAGTTTTCCTCATTGCTTGTTCAGTAGTTGTTTCTTCGGAACCTATGAGGTCAGGTGGAATTTTATCGCTCCTTTATAGTGATGAATTCTAATATGCGACTTATAAAAGACTGTTTTTTAGTCCCAACTTCTTGATATGGCTTACAGTCATACGATTCGTAATGGACTCCATGCATGATGGTCAGGTATGTGACCTGGTAAATTTTACTTGAAGAAGTACGACCTCTTCAATGTAAATTAATTTTTAAGATCGAAATTTGCATGGATGAACATTAAAATGTTTTCAAAGATAACTTGGTAGGCAAAGAGTTTTGCACCAACCTTAATTCTTTGATCCATTCGAATATACTTAGCGATTACAGCATATCATAATAGTATGATGCCAACTGGATCTCAAGAACCACCTTCTTGAATACGATTCTAGAAGAGGTAGTATATTTTATATTCACCTGTGGGTTCGTAGATCCTAACTATCCTAAGTTAATTTGCAAGCTTAAGAGGATGTCTTAAGTAAGCACTAAAGAGTTGGAATTAGTGTGTCAATCATGTCATAAAATATTTCTCGATATCTCGAGGAATTATGTTTATACATGAAGTTTAGTGGGAGTAATATGGTTTTCATCAGTCTTATATGTGGAGACATATTGATCATTTTAGATGATGGAAGATTTTGGAGAAGTAGAATACATCTTTTAGATATCTGGATTTATGGAGATAAATCTAAAAGGATATTAGCATTGAGTCAAAATTCTTATATTGATAAGATCTTTGACTAGTTCAAGGAAGTTGAACACATCATAATTGAGTCCTTTTGCTTCCGCTGCGGGATCAATTATATACGCTGTGATGTATACTCAATCCGACATTTCGCATGCTTTGAGTATGACGAATCATTTGCAATCAAATCCAAGTGAGAGTCACTTGATAGCCATAAAGAACATCCTTAGTACTTGCGAAGGACTAAAAGATATGTTCCATGTGTTTGGAGTTTAAAATGAGTTGCGTGTAAGGGTTACACAGACTTCAGTTTCCAAACTGATCATAGTGATTTGAAATCACGAGCTGGCTGTGTTTTATAGAAGATTTATCTGTTGGAAGAGTTCCAAGCAGAAAAGACTATTGGAAAGGTTCCAAGTAGGAGTGACATTTTAAAATATAAATGTCATGTATCCGCTGGAAATGTTCCAGGCAGTTTATCATTGCGGATTTCACAACGGAAATGGAGTACATTGCGTCATATGATGATGCATATGAAGGTAGCTTGGATTGGACTGTATTGGAGGGACTAGAAGTAGTTCCTGTAGTTGTATATCCTATCCCATGATACTGGTAAAACAGTGGGAGCTACATTTAGGCCAAGAGTCCTAAGTCTAGATTCAAACCTAGACGCGTACTCATAAAGTTTTATGTAATATGAGATTACGTAGACAAAGAGAAATAGCAATCAGAACGATGGGAAAGATGCAAGTATTGCTAATCCATTAGCCATGCATTTTGCAGGCTGAACATGATAGTCATGTCATTTCAATGGGATTGAAATATGTACCTGAATTGCTAAAGATTATAAGATATGAAATTATTGATAGCGTATCAATTTTTCCAAATATTTGATAATCGCATTCATTGTTAGAGTTTCATTAAAAACTCCTTTATTTAGTTTGACTAAATTTTAATACTTTGTTTATCCGAATTGTTGAAAGAAAGGTTGAACCCAATTCAAGTGAACAGGATGAACTTAGTATTTTGTCCTAGTCACTCAATGAGGTGACGTCTCGAAATGACTAGATTGTAAGTCGATCGATGGTTGGTTCAGCACCATGGGGTCATGGAGATGACTGGTCGTTTACATAGACAGACTGTATAACACTCTGTCGGACAGTGACATTGTAGAGACCCTTAAATCAATTATTTGATGCCTGGTCGTGGCAGGGTCTTCTATCTTATTCCTATAAGTCGATTCTTTTGACTGGCGACCGTCTATCTGAGTCGGTGCAGTTTCCGATTGGTTTTGGTTGATGTTCTAGGTCGTGCCGTAAAAGGAGGCCGATGGACTTCTTCTGGATCATGGTGATCTGCATCATACAGAGTAGATGGATCAACAGGAATTGTCCACCCACGTTGGGTAAAAACATCTTTAGGCCACTCGAGGATATATGATTAGTCAGTTGATTAACGTAAATCAATAACGGTTGGCTAACTAGAGTTTGACGTTATTGTCGTTTGACGGCGGTGATCAACTGATCCCTTTCGGTCACACCTAAAGGATGAAATCCAAATAGTAACTAATTATTTGTATACGATACAGTTAATTAGTACATTACATATATTCGATATGTACGAGAGTTAATTGTTAGAAATTGAGTTAAGAACTCAAATTCGATTAAACTTATTTTTCAATTATGCGATAATTGACTAATAAATTTATATCTTATTTTAATACGATTAAATAAGATTTAACTTAGTAATTAATCGTTAAATTACTAAATTAGTTGAGGTTTTGAGATAGAGGTAATTAGTTAATTATATTTACAAGGAGTTGTAAAATAAATTAACTAAGCATTGTGGGACCCATTATATATTGATATAATGGTAAAATATTACTTAAAATGTTAAGTACATATTATTTATTTAATTGAGTCATATAATTGTTATATGATCAAATTAACACTTAATTATACAAGATAATTAACCATATGATCAATAAGTATTTGTGAGACAAATATCAAAAATCAAAATGGACCAAACTAGGCTATGATGGCCGGTTATGGTTGTAGTTACATGGTGATGATTGTTGTTCTTGTTTTCACTCTTTAGTTACAAATTGAAAGTGACATTTCAAGTAGAAATAATCATCACATTTACTACAACACTCCACTCTAATGCATGTGATCAAATTGAACAAAATAAGAGTCCTTTTATGGACAAGATGGTCCGGCCAAAGTGGCCTTATAATGAACAATGGTTGTTCATTTTTCATTACTTCATTTTGTGCAATTTTTACACTTCTCTCTAAAATCCTTCCTCTCACTAAAACTCTCATATACTAATATTTTCTAAGTATTACTAGTGTAGTAATATAGTCTAATATTAGTAGTATATCATCTATCTTATTATCTAGTTAATAATAAGGTAGATTATTTGGTGTCATCTTGGTGCAACTTGAAGGAGGTCTTCTAGTTTGGAGATTTCTTGTGTTCATCCATATTTGTAGCTCAAGAACAACAAGAAGGAGTTCTTGTTGTGCCCATATATTTTCCATATCAATGTGAGGAAATTTCTTCTTTTATATAAATGTCTTTATATTTGCATGCATGTTACATAGATCATTAAATACTAAATTAACAAGTAATTTAGCAACTAATTAGAGGAGTCTAATTAAGGTCTATGGACTTTCACTAAGCAGTACTGAAGGACAGGAATAAAACCAGCCAAACTGGAGGAAGCAGTACCAAGACTGGCTACAACACGACGTACTACCAGCGGAGGGAGGTAAGAAGTTTTAAGATGCGTGCCTCTCGTTTTATACTAATCGATGGTATCTTGTTCTGGAAATCCCTGGCGGGCCCTTACTTACGATGCCTTGGAAAAGAGGAAGCAAAAACTGTCTTGCATTACCTCCACATCGGCGAGTGTGGAAATCATGCAAGGGGCAGTAACCTCTCCAACAAAGAACTACGACAAGGACACTTCTGGCCCACCATGCGCAAATATGCCATGCAATACGCCAAGAAGTGTGACGTATGCCAGAGACACGTTGCAGTAACCCACCAGCCTGCAGAACCCCTACATCCGGTCATCTCACCATGGCCCTTCATGAAGTGGAGCATGGACATTGTGGGAAAACTACCTAGAGCCCAGGAAACAAGGTCTTCATGCTAGCCATGACTGATTACTTCTCTAAGTGGATAGAGGCAGAGTCATTCTCCCAGGTGTCAGAAAGACTAGTCATATTGTTCATTAAACGCAAAATCATCTATAGATTTGGGATACCTTCAGAGATAGTATGCGATAATGGGTCCTAGTTCATCTCCAACCAGACCAAGGCCTTCTGCGCCAGGTGGAACATTGCACTATGAAAATCCACTCCCAGGAACCCCCAATCTAATGGTCAAGCAGAGTCCAGCAATAAAATAGTAATTGACAATTTAAAAAGAAGATTGGAAGAAGCTGGGAGCAGGTGGGCAGAAGAACTCCCGCTGGTACTCTGGCTCGATAGAACTACACCTAAGGTGGCTACTGGCCAGACACCATTCTGCCTGGTCGATCTATGGTGCAGATGCAGTAATCCCCACGGAAATGAGAGTACCCACACATAGGTATGGGTGCATAACTGAAGATAGAAACCAAGTGGAGATGGCTAGCAGCCTGGATACAGTAGATGAACTGAGGGCTACTGCTCAAGTAAGGTTGGCCTTCTACAAGAAGATGGTGGCAAGAAGTTAAAACAAGAACATCAAGTTCAGGGTCCTGCAGGTAGGAGACCTGGTACTTAGGAAGGTCTTCCAGAAGACAAAGAATCACCAAGCTGGGAAATTCGCATATAACTGGGAAGGGCCCTATCAAGTGGAAAGCATAGTAGGCAACGAAGCATACAGACTAATGACTATTGAGGGGGAGATCATATCCAAACCCTAGAACATAGTCCACCTCAATAGGTACTACATCAGAAACATGCTTCGCAAGCCAGGCACCCCCAGGTATGGTCCCTTGACATCCTTTGCAGCCAAACAAACAAAGTTTTTCACAATTACAAAAATATTTTTATTTTATGTAATACCTTTGAATAAAAATTTGTAAAACAATTCAGTTATTACTAGAGCATTTCATTGGCCTTTGTTCTCGAAATATTCGAAGTAGGATTTTTCAAAATTTCATTTCATTGGCCTGTGATCTCGAAATATTCGAAGTAGGATTTTTTAAAATTTATATTTTTGCCCAAGTATTTTCAGATTATTCAAAACATGTTTAGCCGCCCACAGACCTCCTCCCTGAAGGAGTCGTACTAACCTTGGAAGACAGTCTACCATACCTAGACTAGCAGAAAACTCTTCCACAGGTACAAACAGCGTGGGCGTGGCGAATAAGGGTCCAGCCCCTACTCAACCACCACAGACACCCCCACGTAGCTTGATGTTCAGATATATGGACAAATGACTCCAGAGCACACCCCCCCCCCCCCGACCGCATAATCGGAGGCATCACACATTACTTCAAAGGAAAGGCTCCAATCCGGTGAGCGGATTATAGGAGCCGTCACAAGGGCCTCTTTCAACCTAAAAAAAGCACTCAAGCAAGAATCATCGAATACAAACGGGGTGTCCTTGAGAAGAAGAGAAGTCAAAGGCTTGGCAATTTTGGAGAAATATTTGATGAAACGTCGGTAGAAGCCCGCAGGGCCTAGAAAGCTCCTCACTCCCTTCACATTTGTAAGGGGTGACAAGTTTTCTATCACCAAAACCTTAGCCTTATCAACCTCTATTCCTCTCTTAGACACGACGTGACCAAGCACAACCCCCTCCTCCACCATGAGGTGGCATTTTTTCCCAATTTAGAACGAGGTTATGCTCCTGACACCTTTTCAAGAAATTTGACAAGTTCAATAATCCAAGATCAAACGAGTCTCCATGGACACTGAAATCTTCCATGAAGAACTCCATACATTTCTAAAAAAAATCGGTAAAAATTGACGTCATGCATCTTTGAAACGTTCCCGGAGCATTACAAAGCCCAAAGGGCATCCTCTTATAAGCATACACTCCAATGGGGCAAGTGAAGGTGGTCTTTTCTTGGTCTTCCGGGTGTATGGGTATTTGGAAAAACCTGGAATAACCGTCAAGAAATGAGTAGTAGGAATGTCCGGCTAGTCTTTCGAGCATTTGGTCTATAAAGGGGATGGGGTAGTGGTCTTTGAGAATGGCGGCATTTAGTTTGCGATAATCAATGCACATCCGCCTCCCGGTCACGGGCCTAGAAGCGAGGAGAGTCCCATGCTCTTGTTCCACCATAGTCACCCCACCTTTCTTAGGTACTACATGCACGGGACTGACCCACGAACTATCTGTGATTTTCTAAATAATGCCGGCCTCAAGCAATTTCATGACCTCAGTTTTCACTACCTCCGCCATCTTGGGGTTCAACCTACGTAGGCCATCCACTTTAGGCTTACTACCCTCCTCCAAGACTATTAGATGCATGCAAAGACTATGACTTAAGCCTTTGATATCGTCAATGCTATATCCAAGTGAGCTTCTATGAGCTTTCAAGAGTTTCAATAGTTTAAATTCTTAGTGCTCACTCAAATTAGCATTGATAATAACGGGATAAGTCTCTCCCTCACCTAAAAAAGAGTACTTAAGAGAGGCAGGTAGGGGCTTGAGTTGTACCTTTGGAGGGAGAAGGCCCTCCACCTTATTCAAAAGCTCATCATCTACCTCATGGTCTTCTCTCATTTCCTCATCATGGAGTGCCACTTGTAGAGTCTCTTAACTTCTTCATGTTTCTCTTCTTCTTGTACCTTTGCAACCACCTCTTCTATGGCTTCTATTGAGCAAGCTTTATGAAACATCGGTTCCTTCACTAAATGAGGAAGATTAAATTCTAGGATTTCGTTCTCCTCCCTAAAGGTTAGCCGCCATTCCCTCACATCAATGAGGACTCCTCCGGTAGCCAAAAAGTGCCTACCGAGGATGATGGGAGTGTAGCTATCCTCCGGGATATCTAGAACAACAAAATCCGTGGGAATTAAAAACTTTCCAACCTTAACGGGTATGTCCTCAAGCACACCCAAAGGTTGCTTAACGGACCTATCCGCTAGTTGGAGAGTTATAGAAGTGTGAGTCAAGCTAGCAAGCCCAATTCTTTTTGCAATTGTCAAAGGAATGACACTCACACTTGCACCGTTATCACACAATGTCCTTGAAATTAGGACACCCTTACTACTCAAGGGATTGAGAAACTTCCAGGGTCCCCAAGCTTTTTAGGCATTTTGAAAGAGTTAGGATTTATGAGGAGAGCACTACACTACGCCTCCTTAACCATAACATCTTGGGTACCCAAAGTCCTCTTGTGAGTCAAGATGTCCTTAAGAAATCTTGAGTAAGTAGGCATGTTTAATATGACCTCGGTGAAAGGCAAGGTTACTTCAAGTCCCTTAAGCATTTTTCGAAATTGAGTGAACTTGAAGTTTTCGTTTGTCTTTAATGCTCTAGAAGGATAGGGGATGTCGGAGACAACAAGTTGAGAATCGGGAGATACCTTTGGAGTGGGAGTTTTCTTAGTTACCTTAGCTTTTGCTCTTGGTTGCACCTCTACTCATTCATCATTAGCCTCCTTGCTCATATCCTCCTCATAAGGAACACTTTCAACATACCCATCTTCACCCTCCTTAGGTTGATTGTTAAGGCTGAGCTTCCATCGACTTCACCCTTTTGACAGGGTTGTCGCGTACCCTAATCAAAGATAAAGAACCCAGACTAGGCTAACGACAAATTAATATAATTAGGGAAGTAAGGGGTCGATCTCGGGGAGACGGGAGATACTTGTGAATAGTTGTGGTTAGAACTCTACCTTGGACGATTGGCAAATGTTTGTCACTAATTACTAAATAATAACAATGCAATAAAGAAAAGAATCTAGGGAAGTAGGTTCACACATGTAGATTAACATATTGATGAAATTGGATTTAGGATATGCAAATAATTCATTGTGAGTTCGTAAGAATGATGTGTTCATTACAATCATAGATCAGATGGTCTAACAGGCTTTTTATGCGATTTACTAGGTCTTAATCTACCATGTCATGCTTTGTCTATTCAATTCTCGTATGTCTACCTTGGAAAAGAATTCCATACTAGTCAAATGATTTTGGCCAAAAATCGATAACTATTGTTACAATCCAAACATGCATAGACACAACGTTTTAAAGGCACAATTTCTTTTATCCAATTAACATTTTTTAATCAATCTAACATGGCTATCCTACACCCTAGAAGGGTGACTACTTATGCATGATTAACAATGAAAAAGAAACTAAGATTATAAAACTAAGAATGATAAACATGATAAAGGAAATACTAAAAGAAAATGAAACTATAATGTAAAGACGAGAATAAAGATTACCGAAAAGGATGAGCAAAGATTGAAATGGAACAAGAACTTGAATAGGAAATGCAAACCCGGAAACTTGAATTCCAATTACAACTAGAACAACTACAATTGAAGAAAACTTAGAACTAGACTAAACTAAACTAGAGAAAACTAAAACTAAACTAAACTAAGAAAGAAGAAGAACTAAACTAAAGAGAAATGTAAGAAGAGAAGAGATGTTGTGTGAGGGGATGATTTGATATGAGGGGCTAGAGCATCTATTTATAGCATTAGGGTTTCGAGGAGAAGAGGTCGGGCATTAAACACATAGGTCAAAAATAGGAAGTTGTAGCCGTCATGCTCGGATCAGCACACTTACCCGATCGGGTACACCACTTACCCGATCGGGTAAGTTGTATTCCAGATCCTTTGACTGCCGTTTCATCTTCCTTTGCTTTGACTTGACTTCCAACATCCCCCTTGACTTATACAATAGGGTTTTTTGATAGGGTTTGATGTAAAGCGATGAATTCTTCCGCCTAAATGATTGATCTTCCGACAACTACGAAACCGTCTTTACTTCTTCTCTCTTTCGAATTAGTGAACCTTCTTGAAATGCCTTTCACTTGGTCAAGCTTGCTTCTTCAAATCGTC
The DNA here is from genome assembly GCA_022085475.1 of Heliosperma pusillum. Lineage (NCBI taxonomy): Eukaryota > Viridiplantae > Streptophyta > Magnoliopsida > Caryophyllales > Caryophyllaceae > Heliosperma > Heliosperma pusillum. Next base: position 37,053 of record JAIUZE010045655.1, on the reverse strand, counting down.
GGGTTCTAGGCAAATGCTCGGGAATATAGAAAAAGGGCGTAGAAACGTCACTTTTCCTACAAAACAGGTTAGAACACAGGAATTCGCCTAGAAGATGATATTAGCTCATAATGTGGCTTAACAAAGCACAAATGACATACAAAACCGAGCTAAATTGGGGGTTAAAACCATACAAATATTCACTTATCAAACTCCCCCAAGCTAAACCTTTGCTTGTACTCAAGTAAACAAAACAAACAATACCAGGACAAGGTTGCAAGCATTGGCTACTACACCATCAAGAAACAAATCTCAACATAAAGCTTTGGAAACATAATGAATCATAACCCAAAAACAACGTGGGCAAGAATGATACATAACATGGCTGAGATTTACATAAGGGCGTAGCACAAAGAATTTCACTATAGAATTTTCGGCTCTTGCATGATCTTTTGACAAATGGACTCTCACGGCACACTCGAACACTCATTGTATGTAAAAGGTGATTTCTTTATGTGTAAATGTGTTTGAGACACTCACCTATCTACGACTTATGAAAATGTGTCCGCAGTCTAATATGGTAAACAATTCAAAACACAAGTCAAAGATCATAATGCACATAGAAAAGAAGCCAAAACAATGAAGAAGGCTTTGGGAAATGGGTGAAAGGTGGACAAAAAGTTATGGTCATGTGAAGATTAGAATGAGCTAGCAACTGACCAATGATAAATGAATACTCAATCCAAACTTCCGATCAATTTCCCAGAAGACGAAAAACGAAGACAGAAGTAACAGATTGGCTTATTACACACGAAACACAAGGGTAAACTCCTTCTGAATATTGACTTGACATTTTGAGGAGATACTCGCAACTTCTTCTAATTTTTTTTTATATCTTTTTCTTTTCTTTTTCAATTTTCCGATTTTTTCATTTTTTCTATTTCTTTCTTTTCTTTTCTTTTCTTTTGAACATCACTTCTTGAATATTTTTCGTTCTCCAAATTCACTTTGTCATTAAGGAACAAAATATTCTCAAAAGAGCACCCATACACCATAGTCTAGCTACTAGCTCAAAAGGTAGACAGTTTTTGTATGTAGCTATTATTTTTGTGAAGCATTTGTATGAAGGGGCTAATTCTGAGGTGTAATTCAAAGTGAAAAAGGCTTCAAATCTTAGTGGATCATGAATGCAATGCTTATATAAATGAAATGAGAACCATACTTATGCGTTTTGACATGACACACATCACAAGGAGAACTACACACACCTAAATGAGACTGGGTATGGATGTACCAGCCTAAGGAGGTTCTACCTTACAATATATGTAACTTACCAAATGTCAAGATCAAGCGTACTCATATATAGATTAATTCCATGCCTACTGTGTACAAGACTTCCCAATGTATGCACAATTCAATGAATATTGAATCATTATCTTTTGAAAGCTCTAAGTTTGGGAAATTGTAACATGATAGCATAATAAACAAGCAAGCAAGACATGAAAAGCATTCAATTATGTTCAGAAATTTTTTAATTTTCTCAAAAATATTCTCTTTCTTTTATTCAAAATTCGAAAAATGATCAACTAAAATGCAAAATGGGAAAATGCAATCCCTCCCCCAAGCTAAACATCACATTGTCCTCAATGTGAGCACAAAGACAAAATATGCAATGAGATGCTTAATGGGGAAAAGGAAAAAATGAAAGAAGAGTGAAGCTTACTAGTCAGCGCGGACACCCCCAAGCTAGTCTTTTGGACTTGACAAGGAAGGTCTTTATAGATTTTCTTCAAATACTCTTTCATTTGCAAGGTAAATCCTAACAACGAAAAAGGGAAAAGTAAAAATAAAATGCAAAAAAGAAAGGGAAAACACGGGTTGCCTCCCGAGAAGCGTTGGTTTAACGTCTCGCTAGACTCTTTATTAATGAAAATCATTCTTTGTGCCTTAAAAAGCATGTCAATGCCCTTAAAAGTCGATCATATACCTGCGCATGGGCTATACAAAAACATATGTAAGCAATTGACAAGATATAGGCATGAAATATTGAAGGTAAGAATTGATATATCTTATCATTGTGCGCATGACAAACTTCATAGATGACCACTGAACTGCTCCACTCGTCAGTGAGAGATGGAGTGAAATGTTTAAGATCATGGAACAAACAATTAGTTCCCAAAATATCATTAGTGGACTCTAATTGGGGGTAGGGTGAATCAAAGGATTGGGAATCAAAAATGGGTGGTTGATCCCACTTAATTTCAAGGCTAAGTTCACAAAACCCATTATCATTTTCAAATAAATCTGGAATATCCTTAGCGAAGGGATTTTCAAAGAAATCTGATGACTCAATCGACGACTCCCCATTGGAGTCACAAATGGGCTTAACAACATCCTCGTCTAAAGTCCCGACTACCATATGGTCAATATCAATAATGGGGGTCTCAAAATTGTCAAATGGAACGACACTAGAGTGACTTTCAATAGAAAAGGTTGGACCATCATCATCGTCATCTATTAATTCATATGATTGGGGAGAATTAGACTCACATGGGGGACATGAAAAAGCACAGGAGAAAATAGACTCACATGGGGGGGCTGAAAAAGCATAAGGAAAATTGATTGGCTTACAAATTTTAAACGTGGGTTCTTCCTTTTGCCCTTTGAGTATTTGAAGTTATGCAAGCCCGAAGGTTTCATTGATCCTAAAAATCCTAAGAAGGTATGCAAGCTTAAGCGTTCCATCTATGGACTTAAGCAGGCTTCTCGGAGTTGGAATCATCGTTTCGACCAGGTGATAAAAGAGAATGGATTTACTCGATCGGTCGAGGAACCATGCTTATATATCAAGTCGAGTGGGAGCAAGATTGTCTTCCTAATATTGTATGTCGATGATATACTCTTGATTGGGAATGACATACCTCTCTTAACTTCGGTAAAAGTTTGGTTAAAGAACCATTTCCAGATGAAAGATCTGGGCCAGGCACAAAGAATTTTGGGGATCCGTATCTACAGAGATAGATCACGACGGATGTTATCCCTCAGTCAGGAGTCTTATATAGATAAGATTCTTGAGAGGTTCAGCATGACCAACTCCAAGAAGGGGAACCTTCCAATGGTCTCTGGGGTGCAGTTGAGTAAAGCTCAAGCACCAAAGACATCGGAAGAGGTCGAGCGCATGAGTCGGATTCCTTATGCATCAGCTATAGGATCGATCATGTATGCCATGATATGCACACGTCCAGACGTGGCATATGCATTGAGTATGACAAGTCGATACCAAGGCAATCCAGGTGAAACACACTGGATGGCTGTTAAGAATATCCTTAAGTACCTACGGAGGACTAAGGATTGGGTATTGACTTATGGAGGCGACACTGAGCTATGCGCAATCGGTTACGCAGATGCCAGCTTCCAAACGGATCGAGATGACTCGAAATCTCAGTCTGGATTCGTTTTTACTCTTAATGGCGCTGCGGTCAGCTGGAAAAGCTCCAAACAAACTGTTATAGCAGATTCTACGACTGAATCCGAGTACTATGCTGCTTCAGAGGCTGCGAAGGAAGCTATATGGATGCGTCAATTCTTACAAGGACTAACTGTAGTTCCTAGTTCGGATGACCCGATCACCATCTATTGTGATAATAGTGGTGCCATCTTCCAGGCTAAGGAGCCCAAGTCCAGCAACAAGTCTAGGCATGTACAACGGAAGGCTCACATGATCCGAGATTATGTGGAGCAAAGGGAGATAGTGATAGACAAGATTGCTACGGATGATAACGTCGCAGATCCTCTCACTAAACCATTGAGATATGATAAACATGAAGGGCACGTTATTTCCATGGGAATCAAACGTGTTCCTGAGTTGTATTAGTTGTTTTGTATGGATTAGACACCTGTATCTTTTCATAAAAACTATCTATAAAATCATCGTTTTGTTTATATTTTGTTTTTCATGTGGGTTGTACGGACAACATTGAACACCACAAAGTGAACTGAATTACATTATATTTGTTTTGGTCCGTAATTGCCTACATGAGCTGATAACTCTGGCAATTATTTTGTGACGTCGATTGATGGTGGGTTCAACGAGCCATAAGTCAAACTGTTGACTGATCGATCACAGATGCGAGTTATAATGATACTGCGCAGGACATTTTGTGACGACGTTATGGAGTCCTAAATGTTTCGGAACATTAGGTGCCAGGTCGTGGATAGGACATCCATAGTGTTCCTAGAGTCGATTCTTTTGACTATCGACTGTCTCTTGAGATAAAGGCAGTTTTTGGGTGACTTTGGTTTCTTTCTCATGGTCGACCGTAACAGGAGGCTAAGTAGATTTTCACTGGGTCATTTCATACTGCGCTTGTATCTGCAAGATTCGAGTTGAAGAAAATATCCAACCTTTATCAGGATATGATATTTCTCAGGGCCACTCGAGGAGCTGTAACTGAAATGCATGGCCATGCTCGAATATAGATTCGTTTATCAGTTAAGTTACTCTCTAGTCGGGGAAACCACTCTTGATACTGATCACTTGTAAACTACGACCTTTGTGAATACGGACTTTGCAAATTGGTTTACATTGAGTGGGAGAAATTTATTATGGATATGAGAATCGGTTATCGCACATACACTTGTACGGACAAGTGGGAGATTGTTGGAGCTAGTGTCCTCCAGTTAGTGCAATAACATAAATAAATCTCTGTAGGTTCACAGGGTATACTTTGTATAATAATCAGTTGATTAACGTTTATCAATAACGGTTGGCTTGCTAGATAAGTTTGACGTTATTGTCATACAGATGGCGGTGATCAACTGGTCCCTAAAAGTCACACCTATAGGATGTGTTTGAGAGATGTGATTATTTGAGAAAATAATCATATTGATACCCTATTATATGACTAAAAGGTTAGTCAGTGTAATTGACTAAAAGGTTAGTCAATGTGATGATGAGACGAAAGTTAGCTGAGACGAATTAACTGTAATTCGTAAAATTGAATATAAAAAGTTATATTTAATTATAGTATATAATGTAAGCTAATTAAACATAAATCGTTATAATTAATTGGCAAGTTATAAATATACAGATATTTATAATTAATGAGGTATTATAATGTCGGTCCATGTAAAAACGACGATTATAATATATTACATTATATTGGAAGCTAAAATGAACAAAAACGAATGTATCCAGATACACTCGGGTTTTCGGGTCAATGGGTAGTTATTTGAGGAGACTAAATCTCCTCATATAAAAACCAAAAGAGCCGTGAGTTTTAGGCGAGTAGAAAGTGTAAAATAGTGATTTTGGCTTTTCTAACCTAATTCATACTACACTGCCTCCATCTCATCTTAACATCACAACAGACAAAAGTTCACAGTAACTTTTGACATAAACACAAATCAAAAGTTAACAGTAATTTTTGATAACTTCTAGCAACACAAGGGTATTTCTCGGAGCATCTTGGGTGCAACGATTAGGAGGATATCTACCTTGATATCTCTGTTCTTTACGCCGATTGCTAGGACCGAAGGTTGATTTCTAAACCTTTTCTTTGTTTTCGTTTATGACTCGATAATCAAATTATTACTTTTCGTTATAATCCTATTATAATTGTATTGTGGTAATAACGATTTCCCACATGAAGTTGATCCCTGATTTCATTGATTTGCTCTTGGATTCTCAACCGCCGGTGCGTTTCATCCAGAGATTGGGATGCCATAAAGTCCAAGAAAATCCAAAGTTCCTTTCCTCTCTTCTAATAAAAACTTCCAGCACTCAATTGCATAGCCAGGCTATGACACTTAATGAGCATTCCATGAAGCACGACATCTCTCATATAGGTCTCATCAAGGGTATACCCAAGAGAGATAATATGTCTACAATAACTATAAAATCGGTCGAGGTATTCATGGAAAGGCTCATTCTCGCATTGTGGTGGTTGGAAATAGATAGTCATTGAGAGAAAATAAAGCAATCCCTTTGAAATAAAATATTCCTATTATCTGAAAAGAGTCACTACACTACAAGGAAAAGGTGAGAAAAATCTCAAGGAACAAGTGTTCCTCGAGACAAGAGAAAAGAAAAAAAGAAAAAGACAAGGTAAAACTCTACTAATCACAAATAAACAAAACTGTGCTCCCCGGCAACGGCGCCAAAATTAGACAGGGTTGTCGCGTACCCTAATCAAAGATAAATAACCCAGACTAGGCTAACAACAAATTAATGTAATTAGGGAAGTAAGGGGTCGATCTCGGGGAGACGGGAGATACTTGTGAATAGTTGTGGTTAGAACTCTACCTTTGACGATTGGCAAATGTTTGTCACTAATTACTAAATAATAACGATGCAATAAAGAAAAGAATCTAGGGAAGTAGGTTCACACATGTAGATTAACATATTGATGAAATTGGATTTAGGATATGCAAATAATTCATTGTGAGTTCGTAAGAATGATGTGTTCATTACAATCATAGATCAGATGGTCTAGCAGGCTTTTTATGCGATTTACTAGGTATTAATCTACCATGTCATGCTTTGTCTATTCAATTCTCGTATGTCTACCTTGGAAAAGAATTCCATACTAGTCAAATGATTTTGGCCAAAAGTCGATAACTATCATTACAATCCAAACATGCATAGACACAACGTTTTAAAGGCACAATTTCTTTTATCCAATTATCATCTTTTAATTAATCTAACATGGCTATCCTACACCCTAGAAGGGTGACTACTTATGCAGGATTAACAATGAAAAGGAAACTAAGATTATAAAACTAAGAATGATAAACATGATAAAGGAAATACTAAAAGAAAATGAAACTATAATGTAAAGACGAGAATAAATATTACCGAAAAGGATGAGCAAAGATTGAAATGGAACAAGAACTTGAATAGGAAATGCAAACCCGGAAACTTGAATTCCAATTACAACTAGAACAACTACAATTGAAGAAAACTTAGAACTAGACTAAACTAAACTAGAGAAAACTAAAACAAAACTAAACTAAGAAAGAAGAAGAACTAAACTAAAGAGAAATGTAAGAAGAGAAGAGATGTTGTGTGAGGGGATGATTTGATATGAGGGGCTAGAGCATCTATTTATAGCATTAGGGTTTCGAGGAGAAGAGGTCGGGCATTAAACACATAGGTCAAAAATAGGAAGTTGTAGCCGTCATGCTCGGATCAGCACACTTACCCGATCGGGTACACCACTTACCCGATCGGGTAAGTTGTATTCCAGATCCTTTGACTGTCGTTTCATCTTCCTTTGCTTTGACTTGACTTCCTACATCCCCCTTGACTTCTACAATAGGGTTTGTTGATAGGGTTTGATGTAAAGCGATGAATTCTTCCGCCTAAATGATTGATCTTCCGACAACTACGAAACCGTCTTTACTTCTTCTCTCTTTCGAATTAGTGAACCTTCTTGAAATGCCTTTCACTTGGTCAAGCTTGCTTCTTCAAATCGTCGGGTTCTAGGCAAATGCTCGGGAATATAGAAAAAGGGCGTAGAAACGTCACTTTTCCTACAAAACAGGTTAGAACACAGGAATTCGCCTAGAAGACGATATTAGCTCATAAAGTGGCTTAACAAAGCACAAATGACATACAAAACCGAGCTAAATTGGGGGTTAAAACCATACAAATATTCACTTATCACCTTTCCCTTATCATTTTTCAACTCCAAGGTGGGAGTCAAAACGGGATCTTCAATTTCTTCATCCTCCTCAACATGCTCTTCATATGGACCTTCATCATTTACCATGTCCTTTAAAGGGTTTCCGAGTACTAGCCCACTCCTCAAAGTCACCGCACATGCTTGGTGACTTGAGGAAGCATCCTTGGAGATTTTCACTTGAGCAAGAAGACCTCCCGGAGGCCTTTGAGGATTTTTCAATGCATGAGAAGCCAACCTTGCTTCCAATTCCTTCACTTCTTTCTTGTGAGCATTAGTGACATTTTGCAAGGCTAAGTTATTTTGGATCTCCATGTTCTTGATAATCAAGTTGCAAAACATCACTCATGGAAGGCTAATTCTCTTTGTGAGGTTGGTTGGTCAAAGGGAGTGCAAATCCATAGTCATTCCGACTAATTGAACCTTGATTGTTGTTCCTGTGATTGTTGAAATTTCCTGTTTGGTTGTTGTTATAATTACCTTGTTGTCCTCTTGGACCTTGACCATTGAAGTTCGGTCCTTGATTGTTGTGGTTGAAATTTGGCCCTTGGCCTTCAAAAGATTGTTCGTGGAACCCTTGATTTGCTTGGCTGTTTTGGTTGCCTTGGTAAAAATTACCTTGGCCTTGGTTGTTGAAATTTGAGTTCTATTGGTTTTGGTTCCAATTACCTTGACTTGATTCCAATTCCGTTGATTTTGAAAGATATCATGAGTGTTGTAACTTTGATCGTTGAAACTTTGGTTTTGAAATTGGTTGTGACCTTGGTTTTGTTGTGAGTTGTTGAATTGGTTGTTGTTGTTTCCTCTTGGAAATTGACCTCCACCTCTAGGTTGGGAAAAACCCAGAGGATTAGAAGTTGGAGCTTGTGAGTGTTGAGGGTTTAACACATTTTGGCTTTTGTAGCTCATATTTGGATGACTTCTCAAACCCGGATGATAGAAGTTGGATTTGGGATTGTAAGTACCTTGGTTTTGGAAGGGAGGCCTTAAGGGCCTTGGGTTGTTGTTGACCCCTTGAAAGGCATTCACATGTTGAAATTCACTCCCTCCTTTATTGTCATATGACACATTATTCCCACAAACTTCAAAAGTGTGTCCATACACATTACAAATCTCACAAGTAGGGGTTTGATAAGCTTCCACCATGGGAGGTGCATAATACCCACTAGCTGAAAGTCCATAGACCTTAATTAGACTCCTCTAATTAGTTGCTAAATTACTTGTTAATTTAGTATTTAATGATCTATGTAACATGCATGCAAATATAAAGACATTTATATAAAAGAAGAAATTTCCTCACATTGATATGGAAAATATATGAGCACAACAAGAACTCCTTCTTGTTGTTCTTGAGCTACAAATATGGATGAACACAAGAAATCTCCAAACTAGAAGACCTCCTTCAAGTTGCACCAAGATGACACCAAATAATCTACCCTTATTATTAACTAGATAATAAGATAGATGATATACTACTAATATTAGACTATATTACTACACTAGTAATACTTAGGAAATATTAGTATATGAGAGTTTTTAGTGAGAGGAAGGATTTTAGAGAGAAGTGTAAAATTTGCACAAAATGAAGTAGTGAAAAATGAACAACAATTGATCATTTTAAAGCCAATTTGGCCGGACCATATTATTCCAAAAAGGACTCTTATTTTGTTCAATTTGATCACATGCATTAGAGTGGAGTGTTGTAGTATAAGTGATGATTGTATTCTTCTTGTTATGTCACTTTCAATTAGTAACTAAAGAGTGTAAACAAGAACAACAATCATCACCAAGTAACTAGCAACTAAACCGGCCATTATGGTCTGGTTTGATCCATTTTGATTTTTGATATTTGTCTCACAAATACTTATTGATCATATGGTTAATTATCTTGTATAATTAAGTGTTAATTTGATCATATAACAATTATATGACTCAATTAAATAAATAATATGTACTTAACATTTTAAGTAATATTTTACCATTATATCAATATATAATGGGTCCCACAATGCTTAGTTAATTTATTTTACAACTCCTTGTAAATATAATTAACTAATTACCTCTATCTCAAAACCTCAACTAATTTAGTAATTTAACGATTAATTACTAAGTTAAATTCTTATTTAATCGTATTAAAATAAGATATAAATTTATTAGTCAATTATCGCATAATTGAAAAATAAGCTTAATTGAATTTGAGTTCTTAACTCAATTTCTAACAATTAACTCTCGTACATATCGAATATATGTAATGTACTAATTAACTGTATCGTATACAAATAATTAATTACTATTTGGATTTCATCCTTTAGGTGTGACCGAAAGGGATCAGTTGATCACCGCCGTCAAACGACAATAACGTCAAACTCTAGTCAGCCAACCGTTATTGATTTACGTTAATCAACTGACTAATCATATATATAGTCAATAAATATCCCAATTATATTCCTTGATAAGATTTATTATGTGGCGCACTATTGTGGAGGACACCTACTCCAAAAATCTCCCACTTGTCTGACACAAGTGTGCGTCACCGATTCTCTTGTCTCTTTATCACATCTCCCACTCAACGCAAGGTGTCTTTCAGGTCGCACTTGCGATTGACAATATCTAGAGTGGTTTTCTCGATAGGGAGAGTAACTGTCTGACCGGAAAATCTACCACATATCTCTTTCCGAGCGTGGCCACGCATTTACAGTAACTTCTCCTCGAGTGGCCTAAAGATGTTTTTACCCAACGTGGGTGGACAATTCCTGCTGATCCATCTACTCTGTATGATGCAGATCACCATGATCCAGAAGAATTCCTGTTGGAGTGGATGTAGAAGATCTATCCCTATAGATCCGGATACCTAAGATGCGCTGGGCCTCTCCTAAGTCTTTCATTTGGAAATGTATTCCAAGCCACTCCTTTACAGAAGTGAGCATTGGAATATCATTCCCAATGAGTAGTATGTCATCTACATACAAGACTAGAAAAGTTACTTTACTCCCACTAAACTTCATGTATAAACACGGTTCCTCGACACTTCGAGTGAAACCATTTTGTTTAATTACATGATCGAAACGATGATTCCAACTCCTGGATGCTTGCTTAAGACCATAGATGGATCTCTTAAGTTTGCATACCTTCTTAGGGTTTGATGGATCCACAAAACCTTCAGGTTGTGTCATGTACACTTCCTCTTCTAGAATCCCATTCAAGAAGGCGGTTTTGATATCCATTTGCCAAATCTCATAATTATGAAATGCGGCAACCGCTAAGATAATCCTTATGGATCGAAGCATGGCGACTGGGGCGAAGGTTTCGTCATAGTGAAGACCATGAACTTGGGTGAAACCTTTTGCCACCAATCTAGCTTTATAAACATCATTATGTTTGTCTATGCCACTTTTGATCTTATAGATCCACTTACACTGAAGAGGTCGTACCTCTTTAGGTAAATCAACCAAGTCCCATACTTGATTGTCGTACATAGAATCCATTTCGGATTGCATGGCTCCTAGCCATAGCTTTGAGTCGGGACTAGAAATGGCTGCTTTGTAGGTAGTGGGTTCGTTACTTTCAAAAAGTAACACATTATAGTCATCACCTTCCTCTATAATACCAAGGTATCTATCAGGTTGATGACTAATTCTGCTTGACCTACTAGGTTCCGAAGGAATAATGACCGTACCATACGAAGAGGGAACGTTTTCCTCATCGTCCTTTTCGGTTTGTGGCTCTTGGACTTCATCAAGTTCAAATTTTCTCCCACTCTGTCTTTTAGAAATAAAATCATTTTCTAAAAAGACTGCATCACGAGACAAAACACTTTGTCCTCGTGTTTATTGTAGAAGTAATAAGCACGTGATTCCTTTGGATATCCTACAAAAAGACATTTGTCAGATTTGGGTGCGAGTTTATCGTCAGACTTATTCTTAACAAAAGCCTCGCATCCCCAAATTCTCATAAATGACAAATAAGGGACTTTTCCTGTCCATATCTCATATGGAGTCTTGTTTGCCGCTTTAGTCGGGCTTCGATTTAGTGAAAATATTGCAGATAAGATAGCAAAACCCCAAAAATAATCAGGAAGCTCTGTTAGACTCATCATAGATCGAACCATATCTAATAAAGTTCGATTTCTCATTTCGGACACACCATTTAATTGAGGTGTTCCAGGAGGAGTCCATTGTGATACTATACCACAATCTTTTAGGTGTGAATCAAATTCATTGTTCAAGTATTCACCACCACGATCGGATCGTAGGGTTTTAATCTTTTTATTCAATTGGTTTTCTACTTCATTTTGAAATTCTTTGAATTTTTCAAAAGCATCACTTTTATGCCTCATCAAGTAGACATATCCATATCTACTCAAGTCGTCGATAAAAGTAATGAAGTAGTGATAACCACCTCTAGCTCGGATAGTCATTGGACCGCATACATCCGTATGTATAAGTCCTAATACTTCACTTGCTCGTGTCCCTTTTCCCGTAAAAGGAGCACGAGTCATCTTGCCTAGAAGACAAGATTCGCATACGCCATAAGATTCGTAAGCGAATGGTTTGAGTACTTTGGATGAAACAAGTCTCTTTATGCGTCGTTCGTTTATGTGCCCTAAACGACAATGCCAAAGGTATGATTGATTAGTTTCACCTGTTTTGAGCTTCTTGTTTTCTACATGATAGACCTCTTTTGCAATATCTAGAACATAAATACCTCCAATATAAATGGCCACGCCATAAACCATTTCATTTAAAGAAAAAGTACAACAATTGTTCTTAATACAAAATGAAAATCCTTACATGTCTAACACGGAAATGGAGATTAATTTTCTGGTAAGAAGTTGGTAAAAATGAGCAATATTTAAATACAACTGCTGAAACATTAGGCAAAAGAGAACGAGGTGCCACGGAAAACTGCGGTACCGTAGCTCCATTTCCCATGAGTAGGTCCATGCACCCTTGGATAGTGCTGCAAGTCCATCAGGCCCCTGTACATGATACCAAAGGTGAGAACCACAACGGTCTCAAATACACCAAGAAGAGCGGTACTAGCAAATTAATATCGATTTTTCATACTAGCGTGACATGAAAGAATTTCAACCTTACTGTGTCAACACCGTCTTTCTGTCTTCCAAGTATTGGGGCAATGGCGTTTCCAAATGCCCCTTTGCCATTACTAATAATAGCCAATCCGCCTCCGGTGTTTGTTGACCTGGGGCTTGGCCTTATAAAAGACCTTGGCCTTTCCCTTGCCGGATTTCTTGAAAAGCGTCTTACCCTTTCCCTTGTCCTTCCTCACCCCAAGGTTCATGTTCTTCATTTTCATGGAAAGAACATCCTTGGGTTCACTCCCACTAGCCTCCATGTCCCTCTCAGCTTGGGTGAGGAGTGCATGGAGTTCATGGACACTCTTGTCCATGCCATTCATGTTATAGTTCACCCTAAATTGGGTGAACTTAGGTGAGAGTGAATGAAGGATCTTACCCACCACCAAATTCTTCGGAATTTTGCACCCTAGACGCTCTAAGGTGTCCGCGTGCTCAACCATTTTGAGCACGTGTGGGCCAACTTTTTGGCCCCTTTGAAGCATAGTGTCAAAGAATTTTGTAATCGCCTCATATTGGAGAATTTGAGGGGCTTGCGAAAACATCAAAGTGATCCTCGTGAATATCGCATATGCATTGAGAGAAATCAATTGGAGTTTGAGTTTGGGTGAGATTGACCAAATCAAGACATTCTTGACGTCATTAGCAACCTTCAAATAAAGGTCATATTCGGCACGAACCACCGCGGACGATCTAGGCGCGGGTTCGGTGGGGGGCTCTTCGACCAAGTAGCGAAGCACGTTATCAGATAACGCGGCACTCTTGATCGTTGACTCCCATTCAACGAAGTTACTTCCGTCATCTTTCAGGACACACTTGTCCATGACGGATCTCAACCATGAGTCCTTACCCAAGTTTGCAACGTTTGATGATGTTGACATTATGCGAATATGCTAACTACAACAAAAAGAAATATATAAACATTCATTGGTAATTTACTTGAAAAACATTTTAACAAGTTTAGCATTCATATAATGACCTCTCACTAAATTATATAAATGATTCCAAGACCCATTTTTATTTAAAAATAGTCATCGCATGCTATCTTTATTTAGAAATGGTAAGTCGTTATTTGACTAATTCTACCCTTAGAACTCTTGGTTGACGGATTTCAACTAAATCCATCTCCTAGTCCCAAGATAACGCTTATCTCGTTGGGTCCAATCCAATTTTTAGCTTGTGATCTATCACCCTACTTCACGAGGTTAAAAAGGGACCCACGAGCGTTGGTAGCCCTAATGAACACGGGATTCATTAGGTGTTATTTCATTGGTAATGCCTAATCTCAATTTTTAACATGTGAGAGATTTGTCAATTTAGTTATAATTCCCTATAAGTTGACCAAACGACGTCGGGAATGTGAATAACGTTGAATTGACAATAACGGTAAATAAAATGCATGGGTGACGATTTTGGCATGAGCGAAAATAAAGCAAGCAACCAAGCAACAATAAAATCCTAGTATGGCCACCTAGCTAATCAAAATTAACTAGATAGTTACAAATTCGAAAACCAACTCCTTGGTCCCTTGCCTCTTCACTTGGAACACCTTCCAAAATGGCACCGTCTTGAGGGAGTCACCGGTCTTCATAAAAATAATTACAAATATACAAATATACAAATTCCTATTATACATTTATTCTATGAAATAAAATTATTAAATTATACAAACCGGCGATACGAGATCGCAATAAATTACAACCAAACCGTTATTCCCTTACATTACGGGTAATAACGATTAAAAAATAACTAGGCCATACTAGGTACAAAATTTGCATAAATTATTAAATAAATGACATTCATTCATTCAACCATAAATAAAAGAAATTGCTGCAAAATTCATGCCAAAATTGTCCTAAATTCATTCATGCTCATTGTAGCTCGATTTTTTCGGGATTCATTGATTTTTAACCATTAAAAATCAATATCAACATTTAAATCTCATTTAAATTAAAACTAATTAACTAAACTGATTTAGAACTCAAAATTAGTCAATACTAATTTTGTTGGTCATTAATTAGATCGATTTGATTTCATTTGCTAAATATTACGGTTTAATCATAACAATTATGAAATAAAACCAAAATAAAATATAAACATCATAAAATTTGAAACCAAAAATTTTGTAAATTCTGGAAAAATTCCAGGAACTATAAAAATAAAAAACATTTGCTCAAAAAATTTAAATTAATTTTATGAACAAATAGCTTTGTATTTAATGGTTTTATCAAATAAAAACATTAGATATAGTAAAACAGTGAAACAAATTATGCAATTTCACCAAGAGTATCAACATCAGAATGTAAAATGTAAAAAAAATTTTCAAGACCAGAAATGGACGTTTCAATTTTATGAACATAATAATCTCATATTATCGACTTTTATCGTATAAAAATCAATGATCATGCAATACATAAGTAAAAGTCACGAAATTTTACATAAAATATGTAAGAAATGCATGTGAGATCATATTAAAATTTCATGGCCAGAATCAACATGTAAATATTTTTAGTTAACTTTTAACTCATAAAATGCATGGTAACTCGGTTTAAACGCCAAAAATCAAAATAAATAGCAAATTAATCCCTAAAATTACGAAATTTGACCACAACATTTTGAGGTCAGTAGGTTTACATGCACCAAAAATTTTCGTCAGAATCGTATTTTAACTCAAAATCTTTGATTTATTGGTTATCTTATAACTTTAATAAAAAATGTCCAAAATGAACATGCATGCTACAAGCTAGCTCTGATACCACATGAAAGTCCATAGACCTTAATTAGACTCTTCTAATTAGTTTCTAAATTACTTGTTAATTTAGTATTTAATGATCTATGTAATATGCATGCAAATATAAAGACATTTATATAAAAGAAGAAATTTCCTTCTTGTTGTTCTTGAGCTACAAAAATGGATGAACACAAACAATCTCCAAAGTAGAAGATCTCCTCTAAGTTGCACCAAGATAAACCCAAATAATCTACCCTTATTATTAACTAGATAATAAGATAGATATTATACTACTAATATTATGACTATATTACTACACTAGTAATACTTAGTAAATATTAGTATTTGAGAGTTTTTAGTGAGAAGAAGAGTTTTTAGAGAGAAGTAAACAAATTGCACAAAATGGAGTAAGTAGAAAAATGAACACAATGCTCATTTTAAAGGCCATTTGGCCGGATCATGTAGTCCACAATTGGACTATTATTTTGTTCAATTTGATCACATGCATTAGAGTGGAGTGTTGTAGAAAAGATGATGATTGTTTTATACTTGTTATGTCACTTTCAAATGGTAACTAAAGAGTTACAACAAGAACAACAATCATCACCATGTAACTACAATGTAACCGGCCCTCATGGCCTAGTTTGGTCCATTTTGATTTTTGATATTTGTCTCACAAATACTTATTGATCATATGGTTAATTATCTTGTATAATTAAGTGTTAATTTGATCATATAACAATGATATGACTCAATTAAATAAATAATATGTACTTAACATTTTAAGTAATATTTTACCATTATATCAATATATAATGGGTCCCACAATGCATGGTTAATTTATTTTACAACTACTTGTAAATATAATTAACTAATTACCTCTATCTCAAAACCTCAACTAATTTAGTAATTTAACGATTAATTACTAAGTTAAATCTTATTTAATCGTATTAGAATAAGATATAAATTTATTAGTCAATTATCGCATAATTGAAAAATAAGTTTAATCGAATTTGAGCTCTTAACTCAATTTCTAATAATTAACTCTCGTACATATCGAATATATGTAATGTACTAATTAACTGTATCATATACAAATAATTAGTTACTATTTGGATTTCATCCTTTAGGTGTGACCGAAAGGGATCAGTTGATCACGCCGTCATACGACAATAACGTCAAGCTCTAGTCAGCCAACCGTTATTGATTTACGTTAATCAACTGACTAATCATATATATATCGTCCAATAAATATCCCACCAATATATCCATAATAAGATTTATTATGGGAGCACTATTGTGGAGGACACCTACTCCAAACCCGTTGTTGAAAGGAAATCGAACTAGTAAGGTTATTGGCCCCATTACATAAGAATAGTGTGGTCAATAACAAACACATAAACCAAGATGTAATGATAATTCACTTTGATTTACTCAAACGATTTAGTAGATATTATGTTTGATTCCTACTATGAGGTGCTAAGGAGAAATCTTGAAAAGTTCAAAGAACTTCAAAGTGAAGTAGTTAACCACAAAAGAGCATTAGATCAAGGACTTACGACTAAAATCGTAAACTATAAATACTAAGTATTGACTTTGATTTTCACCCAAGTATGTGAAATGGTTTCAAAAAGTTAACTTCTCTAACACAATTATTAGATAAGGTGTTGTGAAAGAGAAACAGAAACCTTCTACGATATGGTTTGTTTATCAAGCAAAATGAGCCCATTTGACTAACCTTAGGATCTTAATTGTTGTTGCTATTTCTTTTCCCACATATTAAAAAACTTTAAACAGTGATTTCATTTCCATATACGATTGGGTAGGTAGCGGAACTAAGTCTAGTATTTGAATGAAACAAGTGCTCAATAATCCTACATTGACCACGAGAATAAAGCGTTTGTGACTTCTGATGTTGTCTTTCAATAAAAATACGATTATTTCTTGATACGACAGAGTGGGAGAAAATGTTTCAAGAGCCACAAACTGAGCATATGGTCCGGAAAACGTTTTCCTCATTGCTTGTTCAGTAGTTGTTTCTTCGGAACCTAGGAGGTCAGGTGGAATTTTATCACTCCTTAATAGTGATGAATTCTAATATGTGACTTATAAAAGACTGTTTTTAGTCCCAACTTCTTGCTATGGCTTAGAGTCATACGATTCGTAATGGACTCCATGCATGATGGTCAGGTATGTGACCTGATAAAGTTTACTTGAAGAAGTACGACCTCTTCAATGAAAATTGATTTTTAAGATCGAAATTTGCATGGATAAACATTACAATGTTTTCAAAGATAAATGGGTATGCAAAGAGTTTTGCACTAACCTTAATTCTTCGATCCATTCGAATATACTTAGCGATTACAGCATATCATAATAGTATGATGTCAATTGGACCTCAAGGACCACCTTCTTGAATACGATTCTAGAAGAGGGTGTATATTTTATATTCACCTGTGGGTTCGTAGATCCTAACTATCCTAAGTTAATTTTGCAAGCTTAAGAGGAGGTTCTTAAGTAAGCACTAAAGAGTGGAATTAGTGGTCAATATGTCAAAAACTATTTCTCGATATCCGAGGAATTATGTTTGAGCATGAAGTTTAGTGGGAGTAATATGGTTTTCATCAGTTTTATATGTGGAGACATATTGATAATTTTAGATGATGGAAGATTTTGGAGAAGTAGAATACATCTTTTAGATATCTGGATTTATGGAGATAAATCTAAAAGGATATTAGCATTGAGTCAAAATTCTTACATTGATAAGATCTTTGACTAGTTCAAGAAAGTTGAACACATAATAATTGATTCCTTTTGCTTCCGCTGCGGGATCAATTATATACGCTGTGATGTATACTCAATCCGACATTTCGCATGCTTTGAGTATGACGAATCATTTGCAATCAAATCCAAGTGAGAGTCACTTGATAGCCATAAAAGAACATCCTTAAGTACTTGCGAAGGACTAAAGATATGTTCCATATGTTTGGAGTTTATAGTGAGTTGTGTGTAAGAGTTTACACAGACTTCAGTTTCCAAACTGATCAAAGTGATTTGAAATCACGAACTGGCCGTGTTTTATAGAAGATTTATCTGTTGGAAGAGTTCCAAGCAGAAAAAAAAACTATTGGAAAGGTTCCAAGTAGGAGTGACATTTTCAAATATAAATGTCATGTATCCGCTGGAAGTGTTCCAGGCAATTTATCATTGCGGATTTCACAACGGAAATGGAGTACATTGTGTCATATGATGATGCATATGAAAGTAGCTTGGATTCGACAGTATTGGAGGGACTAGAAATAGTTCATATAGCTGTATATCCTATCCCATTATACTGGTAAAACAGTGGGAGCTACCTTTAGGCCAAATGTCCTAAGTGTAGATTCAAACCTAGACACGTACTCAGAAAGTTTTATGTAATATGAGATTACGTAGACAAAGAGAAATAGCAATCAGAACGATGGGAAAGATGCAAGTATTGCTAATCCATTAGCCATGCCTTTTGCAGGCTGGACATGATAGTCATGTCATTTCAAAGGAGATTGAAATATGTACCTGAATTGCTAGAGATTATAAGATATGAAATTATTGATAGCGTATCAATTTTTCCAAATATTAGATAATCGCATTCATTGTTAGAATTTCATTAAAAACTCCTTATTTAGTTTGACTAAATTTTAATACTTTGTTTATCCGAATTGGTTGAAAGAGAAGTTGAACCCAATTCAAGTGAACATGATGAACTTAGTGTTTTGTCCCTAGTCACTCATTTGAGGTGACGTCTCGAAGTGACTAGATTGTAAGTCGATCGATGGTTGGTTCAGCACCATGGGGTCATGGAGATGACTGGTCGTTTACATAGACAGACTGTGGAGACACTCTGTCGGGCAGTGACCATAATAAAGTCCCCTATCAAAACTGTTGAAGCCTGGTCGTGGCGGGGATTTCTATTTTATTCCTATGAGTCGATTCTTTAGACTGGCGACCATTTACCTGAGTCGGTGTAGTTTCCGATTGACTTTGGTTTTTGTCCTAGGTCGTGCCGTGAAAGGAGACTGATGGACATCTTCTGGGTCATGGTGATCTGCATCATACAGTGTAAGATGGGTCAACAGGAATTGTCCACCCACGTTGGGTATTAACATCTTCGGGCCACTCGAGGAGTAGTAACTGGAAATGCGTGGCCACGCTCGGAAGAGATCTCTGGTAGATTTTCCGGTCAGACAGTTACTCTCCCAGATCGAGAAACCACTCTATTCTATTTCATTGCAACGTGCGACCTGATAAGACACCTTGCAATGAGTGGGGGAGGTGACAACAAAATAGACAAGAGGAATCGGTAGACACAACAACTTGTACGAGACAAGTGGGAGGATATGTTGGAGTAGGGGTCCATCCACAATAGTGTCGTACATGCCAACTTGTTACGGACAAGTGGGAGATTGTTGAGTAAGTGTCCTCCACAATGGCATTTATAAATAAATCTCATTTGGAATATACGTGGCATGATTAGTATATTTTTATACTCCACGTCGTTGATTAACGTAAATTGGTAACGCTTGGCTGACTAGAGTTTGACGTTATTGTCGTATGACGGCGGAGATCAACTGATCCCTTTAGGTCACACCTATAGGATGAGACCCAAATAGAATACTAATTATTTGTATGCGATACAGTTTAATTAGGCATTACATATATTTGATATGTACGTTTAGTTACGAGAGTTATTTATTGGAAATTGAGTTAGGAACTCATTCCACTTAAGTTTATTAGTCAATTATACGATAACTGACTGAATAAACTTTACGTCTTATTTTAATACGATTAAATAAGATTTAATTTAGTGATTAATCGTTAATTCATTAAATTAGTTGAGTTTATGCATATATTTTGAGGTAGAGGTAATTAGTTAATTATATTTACAAGGAGTTGTAAAATAAATTAACTGGGCATTGTGGGACCCATTATATATTGATATAATGGTAAAATATTACTTAAAAGTTAAGTATATATTATTTATTAATTTGAGTCATATAATTGTTATATGATTAAATTGACACTTAATTATACAAGATAATTAAACATATGATTATAAGTATTTGTGGGACAAATATTAAAAATTCAAAATGGACTACATTTCACCATGTGGACCGAAATTGTAGTGAAAAAAAACACAATGATGATTGTTCATTACTTGTATCATACTACAACATGTTGATTATGACAAGTTATGACATGAACATGATTATAATCAATCCTACACTCTACCATCTTACACAAAGAATAAAATGAGCAAAATGGAGCCCTCTTGGAGCTTATGAGGACCGGCCATATTGGCCTTAAATAGAGCAAAAGTTGTTCAATTTGACTACTTCATTATGCTTATTTTCTTCTTCTTTCTAAAACCTCCAACTTCTCTCTAAAACTCACATGCAAACTAATATTCATACATATTACTAGAGTAGTAATATTCAAATATTAGTAGTATTAGGTCTTACTTATTATCTAGTTAATAATAAGGTAAGATTATTTGGGTTTAATCTTGGGTGCAACAAGAAGGAGACCTTCTACTTTGGAGGTTGTTTTATGGAGGATCATCTATCAATTTCATGCTCAAGAACAATAAGAAGGAGTTCTTATTGTGCCCATATTGAACCGAAAATACCCCATGTAAGGATGTTTTCGTCTTATCTTTTCTTTTATGCTTTTATATTTGCATGCATGATAACTAGATCCTAAATCATTAAGTTAATCTAATTTAATGAACTAATTAGAGGAGTCTAATTAGAGGTCTAGGACATGACAGACCCGAGATCTTTCCGTAATCCTCCAACGTAAGCCCGACCTCTCCGAAAGGCATGTGGAAGGTCGACATCGTATCCCAGTACCGGTCATTAAAAGCCTGAATCATGCTAAGATTAGCCTGAATCTTCCTCGCCGTGATCGTCCTCCAATCCTTGACCAAGTCTCAAAAGGCTCCTAGCTCAACAAGAGTCGTCTCCTCCTCCGTGAGTCTCTCGTAAGCCTTCATCATCGTCGTATAGCCTGAGAAAGACCACATGTTCCCGGCATCCTATAGCAATTCCAATCAAAAGTCATCATTAGCATTAAAAATAAAACGGCAAACAGATACGAAGAATAAAAAACATAAGCTTACCATACTTCGCGCCGTCGGGTAAGTTAAGTGGCTATTCGCCGTCCAAATGAGATGACTACCATTTGATTTCTCGGCCCACCCAGGTTCACGCACTAGCTGCCAACCACCTCGTCCTACGTTGGCCCTCCTCGAGACCTCCTCGGCCTCCTCGGCCTCCTGAAACACCTCTACCGGTATCTCTTCTCCCCGACGTGGAAGGGACATCACCTGCAAAACCATAGCCAGGTCACGTCGTTTCAAGCATTTTTCAACACGTTTCAAGTATTTTCAAGCTCTAAAAAGATTTTTCCCGCTTATCTTTGGCCATTTCTTCCGAAACCCGACTACACATCTAAGGTTTGGGTCAAACCAAGTCTAATTCAAAGCCTAGTCTTGTCGGGAATGGGTTGCTAGATGTGTTCAGAGGAATGTGTGGTATGAACCTGCTCCAATTGGCTCGTTATGGGTATCTCCCTCATACTTACAGTGGAGAAAGGGTAATACTCTTGAGGAGCGTGAGAAACTGAGAAAACATGAGCCTATAGACTATAAAATATGCGAGACGGCTAAAGAGAAAGAGAAGTATCTGACAAAAGGGGTAGAAGAAGCCGGATTCCTTGTTTTTCATACAGCAAAGAAACTGAGAACTACTCCTGCCGTAAAGATGGTGATGGACATAAATGGTAAGGCTAGACCGCGAGAAAGACCATAGGTGATTGGGTCTGAGATAGCGCAAGAGCGCACGGCTCATGGCCAAGACAAGAAGAGTGGCAAGGGTGACAAAGGCAAGGGGAAGATGGAAGAATAGCCTTAGTGACATTTTGTTATGTAGTATTATTACTATTATTTTAGTTGTAATAAATGGTGGGGTTTTTAGAATCCTAGCCTAGCTTTTATTTCAACATTTTTTTTACATTTAGTGTATTATTAATAACGGAATAATTAATAAAGATCAAGTTTAGTTAAGAAACTGATGGGATTTTCTTTTATTATACTTGTCAAATTTCAATTGCAAATGCAAATATCCTTCTATTTACATTTTAAGATAAAGACGGGTTGAATCCTGTGAAGGTTTGCCTACATATTCATTAGAAAAAATGAAATAATACCCTGCGCGTAGTTCGAAAAATATAAAAGAATAATTGTTCGAAGCCAGAGCTTGTAACGAACTTAGAAAAAGATGGCATGAGCCTTGCTTTCTCCAAAAAGAAGTACAATTCAGTTTATTTGATGACATGAGGTTATCTGAATGTCAAAATACAAGCGCATAGTGACATTAAAATGAACTGGCTAGGGGCCGGTTTTATTCCGTGTCGCATTAGCGACACGTGGGTTGATGTGAGGCGCATTTGGTTTTCTTGTTCGACCTATGCTAAGGGTAGTACCGTTTTAATTGGTCTAGGTTGGTAGGGTTAGCGAATTCGTTCCCATCTAGGTCTGTTATTCTAACTAAACAGCCTGAGAGTAGGGATTTGACTAAGAAAGGCCAAGTCCAGTAAGTTTTGAACTTTCCTCGCGAATGAATAGGTAAGAGGGCTCTGACTGATTTGAGCACCAAGTCGCCTTCTTTAATGTTTCTGGATATAACCCGTTTGTTGAAGCTCGTTTGATACGTGCCTGATATGTTTGTTTATTATGTAAGGCACGTAGTCTTCGCTCGTCTAAGAGGACAAGTTCATCATATCTATCTTTTTTCCAGTCAGCTTCCGGAATTTCACTCTCCAAAAGAATACGTAGAGAAGGGATTACTAGTTCTACTGGTTGTACAACTTCCATCCTTTAAGTTAAGTAGAAAGGAGTGGCTCAGTGGGTGTCCTAAGTGAAGTGTGATAGCCCTATAACGCAAAGGGAATTTTGCTTGGCCAATCACGGTAATTGTTGATTATTTTCTTGATGATCGTGACGACATTCTTATTAGCTGCCTCTACCGCGCCATTAGTCTGAGGTCTGTAAGGCGATGAATGGTGGTGCTTTATTTTGTATTTGGCTAGCACTTGTTCAGTCTCAGCCTGGAAATGTGAGTCGTTATCATTGATGATTTCATGTGGGCAACCATATCGACATATAATATTGGTTTGTATGAACTTTGCCACATTTTTAGTGGTGAGACTAGTTTAGGATGATGCCTCGACCCATTTGGTGAAGTAATCGATAGCCACCAGAATGAAGCAGTGACCTCCTATTCCAGCTGGGGTGATCTTTCCGATGATATCGATTCCCCAAGCAGAAAATGGCCAAGGAGATGTCATGGTGTAAAGTATCAAGGGAGGAACATGTTGTACATTCCCAAAGATTTGACAATTATGGTAGTGTCTAACGTATTTAATACAATTTGACTCCATTGTCGTCCAATAGTATCCTAGATGTGTGATTTTCTTTGCCATCATGGGTCCATTCATGTGGGGACCGCATTCTCCATCGTGAACTTCTTCCATTACTTTTTGTGCATGTGAATGATCAAGGCAACGCAAGATCACACGCACCAAGAGATGTTCTTTTGTATAGTTCTTCTTGCATGAGGAGGTATTGAGAGGCTAATAGCCGTATAGCGCGTTGTCCCGTCTTACTTATTTCTGGTGGGTATGTGCCGTTGAGTTTGAAGGTTAGAATGGCTTGGAACCAGGGTTCCTCTAGGCTTTCTTCTTCATTTGTAAGTTGGTGCACATAGGCTGGTTCTCACCGTCGTTCGATGCATAGAGGCATTTCGAATGTTTTCTGGCATGTTGATCAGGGCTGCAAGTGTCGCAAGAGCGTCTGCAAACTGATTTTCTTCTCAAGGTAGATCTAGATAAGTGACTTGGTCAAAGAATTGAGCGACCTGATCTATCCTAGCCTGATAGGGTTCTAGAATTTCACTTCGAATTTTCCATGATCTCATGAGTTGGTTGATGATCAAGGAAGTGTATCCATGAACTGGGAGATTCTTAATGCCTAAAATGACTGCTGCTTGTAGCCCAATGAGGCAAGCTTCATATTATACCGCGTTATTTGTCACCTCCAAGTCGAGCTTGACAGATAGTGGCGTATGGTCACCTTTAGGAGAAATGAGCAATATTCCTACTCCAAATCCTCTTAAATTGGATGCGCCATCGAAATAAAGGTCAGGGAAGTCCATACAAGTCTCTAGTATGTCCTGGTCTGGAAATGCCCACGTGGCCAATGGTTGGGCGTTGTTGATGGGATTGTCTGCGAAAAACCCAGCAACGGCGCGTCCCTTTATGACTTTGAGGTACATATTTGAGATCGAATTCTGAGAGCATTAAGGTCCATTGTGCCAAACGTCCGTTGAGAATGGGTTTCTCGAAGAGGTATTTGACAGCGTCCATTTTAGAGTACACTTTGACAGTGCAGCTAAGCATGTAGTGGCGCAGCTTCTTTGTTACCCACACAAGAGCGAGGGAAGTCTTTTCAAGAGGTGTGTATTTACACTCATATTCTAAGAACTTCTTACTAAGGTAGTAGATAGCCCTTTCTTCTTTTCCGATGATCTATGCAAGCATAGCCCACATAGCCGTTTCTTTCACTGTGAGATATAAACCAAGAGGTTGATTTCTTTACGAACGCATTAACACTAGTGCTTTAGCCAATATCTCCTTAATCTTGTCAAATGCTTTTTGTCAGTCATCATCTCATATGGTAGGTTCTGTTTTCTTTAGATTTTTGAAAATAGGTTCGCAGATCATAGTGAGTTTCGATATGAACCGGCTCACATATTGTACCCCCCAAGAATCCTCTAACCTCTTTCTCTATTTGGGGTTGTGGCATTTCGATTAAGTCTTTGATCTTGGATGGATAAATTTATATTCCTCTATGGTAGACGACATATCCCAGAAGTTTGCCTTATGTTACTCTGAATGCACAATTATGAGGATTGAGTCTCATGTTGTACTTGCGCAATCTGAGGAAAAATTTACGAAGGTTGTTGATGTGCCCCCTCCTGTCTTTGGACTTGACGATCATAGCATCTACATACACCTCTACTTCCTTATGCATCATGTCGTATAACAACGTAGTCCCGATACGTTAATATGTAGCTCCGACATTAATTAGCCCAAAAGGCATAACAGTGTAAGAATATGTCCCCCACTGAGTGATAAAAGCTGTCTTGTGCATATCTTCCTTGGCCATTTTGATCTAATTATACCCGGCATATCCATCCATGAAGGATAATAGCGCGTGATCTGTTGTCTTATCTACCAATATGTTGATATGTGGTGAAGGGAAGTCATCTTTGGGACTTGCATTGTTTAAGTCTCTGAAATCAACACAAACCCGAATTCGCCCGTCCTTTTTGGATACAGGGACTATGTTAGCCACCCAGTCAGAGTACTCGAAAACTTTATGAATCCATCTTTGAATTTCTTATCGACTTCTTCTTTAATCTTAAGAGCCCATTCAGACCTCATTCAACGGAGCTTTTGCTTTACAGGTTTGAAACCTGGTTTGATTGGAATTCGATGTTCTGTGATTTCTGTGTCGATCCTTGACATGTCTTTGTAAGACCAAGCAAAAACGTCTTTGAACTCGTGTAGGAGGTCGATAAAATTGGCCCTTTTCGTCGGATAGAGGGTTGTCCCTATCCTAAGTTCTCGGGGTTCTAGTTCGGTCCCTACGTTGATGGGTTCAGTACTTTCTATAACCGGCACACCTCTTGTAGTATTTCTTTGATTATGTAGGGAGGTAATTCGACTGAGTCTGGGTCTGGATTATCCTCATTGTCATCGTAAACCGATTTGCATTCAGAAAAACACATGCAGTAAGCAGAATCTGATTTATTCATATTAAATTTTGAAAATAGCTGAAACAAAGAGGCCATCTGTTTAGTAGTCAATGTCGGTAAAGGAACAGCTGTTGGGACATTCCCCAAGCTGCTGTTATTATTTGATGTTAGGCTAGGAGAAAGAAAGGGATGGGGGTGACGACAGGATTAGACTCTGTAGGAACTTCGCTAGACTTCGACTCTAACTCCGACTCTAACTCCGATGAAGACTTGAATTCATTGTCTCATGGTTCTCCTTTGAACATCTCTCTCTTTCTCTCCCGTAGTGACCTTGAAGAGATTTCCTTGGTTGTCTGTCGACTTAATCGATTTTCTCCATCCTTTCGGCTGACTTGAGCAAGCGTCGTTGATCAACGTTGTACGGTTGAAATGATCATCCTGAAGTATGATGGTAATGATCTCATCTTGTGCAGCTTTGACGAATCAATCCTCTCCAAACAGAAGACTGACAGCTTGTTTGTCTAAACAAGGTGTTCGAAGGGTTTTGACGGTAGGAACCGTTTTTGATGGTATAAAATAGCAATCGTGGAAGACCTCGATTCCAGCTAATTGTATTCCTCTATAATGCCATGGTTCGGGGAATCCGTTAAAGTATTCTTGTTCCCCTCTCTAACGAAATATTCATTTAGAGTAGGGAGATAGGGTTGCATCTGGATTCCCTTACTTTTGCGATTTTGAACCTGAGAAAGCATTTCTTGATTTTCCTTCTTTTTAGGTTTGTATACTAATCCTAATGGTATCTTTCCGGAATTCCCCTCTTTCTAAGATGCAAAGGTACTTTTTCTGCTGGGGTTTAATGCCATCCTTGGGAAGTATCCCTGGGATTTGAGCATGTGATTGACCACCAAGTTAGAGTTTGGATCGAAGTATAGAGGTGCCAACTCACTCTCTACGAGATTTATGCTTTGAAATCCTCCAAGCTCATGTACAGGATCCGTGACAAATTCGTTGTTGGACATCTTCTTTATTACGACCTTGATGGGTGACGAAGTGATCGTCACTAATTTACCATCTCGGGGAATCTTGATCTTCTAGTGTAGGAAGCGTGAATCTAAGGTCTCTCCATAAGTACACTAAAGGATGATTCGATGTCCACAATCTGATAGTTGACCTTCCGTTGAATTGGGGGCTAGTGGCTATGGTGAGGTTGACTAGCCCTATCATCTTACGTCGTGTCCCATCATATGCTCGAACACCTTTTTTGGTAGGAGCCCAATCTGATTCTTTTATGCCTAGCTTACGTGCTGTTTTTAGTGGTATGACATTGACTGCAGAGCCATCATCTACCAAAGTCATTGGTACGTTCTTCTTTAGGCATGTTATTGTGATGTATAGGGCGATATTGTGACTGGCACCGAAAGGTAGTAAACCCTCCTCTGAGAAAGTTACAGGGTTACTTCGCTTAACTGAGTCTTGGAGGACCAAGTTGACTACGTCGTCAGGTGTAGAGTCGTGAGCTACATTCAGTTTTGTCAATGCTTGAATGCTTGTAATAAAGCTTGGCGATGGGAAATGAACTTGCTACTAACTGCCAGACATAAAGATCAGCCATCGTCTTCTGCAGTAGTTTTAGTAGATGGTCAGTAGATGTTCAGTAGCTGTTCCTTCGCCGTAATTAGGGTGACAACGTTGGTGTTAATAAATGGACCATTAGTGGTAGGGCCATTCTGATAGACACCTTGATAGGGACACCCTGATCAAGTAAGGTAGTCTAACTTCACCATCCCTGACTATATCTTCACTGTCTGTGGTTTGATTAGGTTTTGTAAGGTATTCATCCTCGTGGTGATCGACCCATATCTCATTGACGGTATCGAGTTCTCTAAGTCTAATGATTTCGGCTTCCAAAGCGATTATTCGCTCGACTAGATCATCACATTTGGTGATGACCTCTTGCATCGTAGACCCTTGAGATAGAATTGGAATTTGTGGAACGCTTTCTTGGGGCATGGCGCCTGGAACACGTAAAGATGATACAGTGGTTTTAAGTTCTGAAATGTGCCTACTCACACTCTTAGCCCATGCGATGAAATCGTTGATGGTAGGAGAAATGGTGGAGTATCTTCCCTTATTTTCTAACATGTGAATCCGATCTTCGATTGGGGAATTGAGGTGTGTACAATCCAAGGTGGATTCTTCATCTGTAATAATCAGAACTCGAAGAGGATTCTGAGTATTGTTGGGCTTACCCCCAGAAGGTATGGGTAAACGACCATCTTGAATTATATCTTGAAGGGCGTGCTTTTATTTGAAGCATTTCTCTGTATCACGCCCTTTCCCTCTCTGATATTTACAATAGGCGTTCTCATCCCAGAATCTAGTTTTATTTTCCGGATCAGGTGTACGTCCTAAGGGTTGGAGTTTGCCTTGTTGTGTTAACCTTTTCAATGCATTGGAATATGTATCATCGATGCCTGTGAACTTTCTTTGTGGGTTGTTCTTTTTGGATGGTTCAACAAGATTGACTTCATCGGGTTTTTTAGTAGGGCCGTTAGAATGACTTGTTGTGCCTTGATATCCACGACCTATCGTTTTGGACAAGAGCCATTTTCGGATGTCGTCTTCAATTGTGGTTCCTAACACAATTAAATATTAGAAATATTGTATGTTTTGATACCTAAGATGGTTTGCATAAATAGGTCTCAAGTTGTCCACGAAATTTTCCACAAGAGTGGCTTTATCTGGACGTTCAACCAGTTGTGTGCTAGGCTTCCTCCACCTACTTAAGAAGTCGGTGAAACAATCTTTTTAATTTTCGGTAAGAACCTCTAGAGTACGCATATTGACTTCGATTTCAGCACTGTCTGCGTACTGTTTGGCGAACTCAATTGCGGCATCATCCCATGTTTGAACTTAACTCGATTTCAGCCGGATTCACCTTAACTTTTCCGTTCTTCTCAATTATTGCATGCAACTCAATTTATCATTTTACCCTGGATGCCCTTTCGGGTTTTCATCCCGTCCTCGACCACCATCCCGCTATTGCCTACGCGCCCACCCTTATGGGTTTTTACTTAGTCGAGATTGTTTTTACTAACTGAAATATTTACATATATATAGAGCATACCTCTCCCCCACTCTAAATTTCCACAATGCCCTCATTGTTGGGGGGAAAGGGTGGTACTCAATATCACTTACCGGAATGAGAAGACCCCGAGGCACCACCTTGGTCATAGGTGCCTCTCTCTCTTTTTCTCTAGCTCTCTCTCACTCACTCTTCCTCTTCTTTGTAGGCCCTCATTAAGAGCTTCTTGGGTGTAAGGTGATTAAAAGTTGGGGTTTTGGTAAAGGGTCATGCCAAATAGAGAATTAGCCAATCCATAAACATCTTCTTGTGCCACCGCATCCTCATAAAAGTGTTGAAGGTTGGTTTGGTTAAACTCTTTTTTTACTTGGAAATGTTGGTCGGCATGTGCTCTACACTAGTTTTGGACCTTTCACATCTCATTTTGCTCAACCCACCTTTGGTCTTGTTGTTGTCTCCAAACGCGTGATTTCTCTTGCCTTTTCGCAATCTTCCTTATCTCTTTCATTTGGGCCATCTCGAGCTCTACTCTCGATCTCTCCCTCTTATCCAAACTTGGTGCCAATCATACAAAGTCTCCAATCTTCCATCTTGCACTCCTTGCCAAAAATGTGTCTCTTCTTGTAACACCTTCATTTACCCAAAAGCCTTAACCAGTCCTTCCCGGATAAATACGAGAGTTACCATTACGGCAAACCGTGGTAGCAATACCAAATTGAACAAGTCAAGCTCAAATTTATTTATTATCAACAAAATTAAAATACAACTTAATAACTTAATTACAGCATCAAATAATTAAAGTACAACTTAGCAGCGGAAGTCTAAATTCAAATCATGATTACAAATAACTAGTGAGACCGTCTACAATATAATCAACTATTATCATCAATATGTCTCGTGTAGCCTAATCTTGTACAAGCAACTTCATCCAAGTCACGCATCTCACAACTTGTATATGATACAATGCTCCCCAATATGACCAGAAATATCATATGGTTCATCATAGATAATTTTGAAGATAATTTGCACACTAGAACCCACACAAGTCAACCTAAGCTTGAGTAGGAAAAATCTTAAACAACAATAATTAGTATCACAACCATCTCAGCACATTAATTTCATACACCTTAAACTCAATTCAAACCAAATACACATTATTCAAATATAAACATTCATTGTTATCTCATTTTTGTGTCCCGTGTTTCGAATGTGCACATCCCTCTAAGGCGTTACGCTAAGGGGGAAAACCGAAAAGGCGAATCTGAGGTCAATCAGACTCAGGGACGACTTACCACACCAATCCCCCAAATACTACAGATTAGGCTTACCCCACCAACACTCCATTCACTAGAGAGGGCTTACCACACTACTCCCTAACTATCAATAGAGAGGGCTTTTCACACCACTCTCTAATCACTATCAAAGAGGGCTTTCCACACCACACTCTAACCTTTACCATATTTCAATTTCATCTTTCATAACCAATCTCAATACGATTTAATTTTAACAGTTCCAATCTAATTCCCATACAATTCAGTCAAACAACCAACACGTCACATTAAAAAAAATAATAATAAGTTGATTAAGGATAATTATTATCTGAGAAGGTCGCGAATCCAATTTATCAATGTAAATGTAACAACGGTCCTTTAGCAAATCCAAACCTGCATGATATTTATACCACATAAAATTAAAAGTGATTTTATTCGTTAGATATTTTATCCCATGATTGTCTCAATAATAGTTAAATTCCCCAAGTTACGCTTCCTCTCTAATACTCCCTCTGTCCCAGTCATTTGTTTACCTTTACTTTTGGTAAAATTATTAAGGAAATGGCAGGGGACCATTTGTGGTGGTACTTGGTCGATGACATGGGGACAATAGTCTCATTAGGCTGGGTGATCAAATTATGCATAGATTACCATCCTAATATAGAAAGGTAAACAAATGAATGAGAAATCCAAAAATGACCGGGACGGAGGGAGTACTAGATTACCACGTACTACTACACTCCCTACTCCCTACTAAATTCCCTGATCACGCACTGCGTCTCCACCGTGTCATTGCATACGCCCAAGTTTCCTACACCACTATGTCTTATGTTCCTTACGCTGCGCGATAGACATAACACCACCACGACCCTACTCGACCAGTAGGACAACAATGTCAATCACACCAGCGACACACACACAAACAAGAGCATAATACATGAGAACGCCACAACGGCAAGTATACGGTCTTAAACAGCTACACTTACAAAGTTACAATCACCATCTTCTACCATTCTACATAGTGTTCGGTGTACAGAACAACATCTGCGTTGGGCTATACGACATACACGCCAGAACAGAGCATCCCAAGTCCTCGTTCGCAAACATGTCAGTCCATGAACCATCTTCAAAATGACCGTATACCCGCCTCAAACACTCCCTCACAAACCTTGGAGCAAAACCCGATAGACAAGTATGCATTATTACGCACAACCCGAGCCTTCACATTATTTATTGCAAAGTGTTGGGGCTCAAAATAAATCCTCACATGGATCAGTGACGTGACAATATGTGATTGGTCAAAAGAAGAGCACATGGTTTAAGCAAATGAATGGACCTGATTGAAAGTAAAACGAGATGGACGGCCCAGATTGAGTGTAACAAACACACTTCTACAACAGCTATATCATACCGGGTTAGCAACAACTCCCTGAAAAATAGGACATGCAGAGCAGGACTCGGTGGAAGACCTAGAGAGACGTTGAGAGGCAGAATTAGCATTATAAAAGGAAGGAAGGATGAAACGAGCAAGGGACATTCAACTCTCTTATTCTAAAATAAGCATAGAAGCATCCAAGCACTTATCAAAGCAAATTCACTCTTGTTTCTTTATTTACGTCCAAATACTCTGTACCACCTTAGCCAGTACTTTTACATTTTTAGTGCATATCTTTGGAGGGATTCCGATTCCCCCCCGCGGTTTTTCCCACATTGGGTTTTCGCGTCACCAATTCCTTGTGTCATCTCTCTTCTTTCATTTCTTCTTACGTTATTTAATTATTTCCGTACTAGTAGAAAAGCCACTTTGATCCACCTAACGAGTAAATAATCTAATTAGCACGTTTTTAGAAAAACAGTTTGGCGCCCACCGTGGGGCATAGTGGTTAATATCTACAGTCTAAACAAATATCCAAACGACCAAATCAGTATGTCAGGATCCAGTTCCTCCAATACCGGTGGTTATCCTATGCAACCTTCTACTGGGCATCCTCAGTCAGTCTCAGGAGCACCCAGTATCCCTGCCAGTCTGAACCACTCTCTAGGGGGAGGCAGTAAGCCAGACCAAGATACCTAAGCCACCGAGGGTGTCGGAGTCCTGCAGCCAGAGTCCAAGATAAGTCACCGTTCCGGGGCAGGCTAGGTCCAGTAGAGATAGAAGCCCCATCAGGAGCGAGATCGTGATGGCCACCAATCCCCGAGAAGGTTCAGGAATGCAGCGCCGTGCAGGTCCAAATCCAGACCAGCCAGACCCACTGCAGACTCTCATAAGTGGAATGAGCGTCATTCATAATGCCATCAGGAGTTTGTAGAGGGACAACTAGAATCTGAAGAACAGGATGGCTGTCCTGGTGAACCAGTATTTGATATCCAACCTTCCCATCAACCAGACGTCAGCCTCAGCTACTTACCCGTCCCAAGAGGTGCCTAGTGCTGGTCCAGGACGCCAGATACCGTAGGAACTAGTGACCCAGTTGGACTTGGCAACGCCGCTGCCTGTTCGATCTATGGGGCCTGTTGGGCCAGGGACCTCAACACCTAGCCACTTCGCTCCCCCAAGCTATCCACAAACGCCAGGTAACTTGCCTTCTGGTGCTTCCTTCGTTACTAACCCATTCTTTGGTACAGGTACCATGAGCCAACCAGTGGCCCACCAGTGGAGGCCCATCATCCACAGTCAGCCCGTGCAGAGCGGAGTGACCTACATCCCCTACTCAGGAGAGCAGATCCAAGGAGGAGCAATGCCCTGAGGTAGTTTCTTTGGCCCTGCTTCTGGTGTTCCTAACCCTTTTGCAGGAACAGGAGGACGATGGAACATCAACTCCAGGAACTAAAGGACATGATCAACAAGATCCCGGGGATGCCGCGCCCTATGGAGAAAACCACAGCTGAGAGCTACGCTGATTCCCCTTTCCCGGATGGCATAATGCTCATCAACGAGCCCAAAGGGTTCAAGCTGCCCGTCATGACGATGTGTGATGGAACTGATGACCCTCTAGACCACATTAACCAGTATAAGCAGAAGATGATGGTAGTCACAACAACATGTCCCCTGATGGAAGTATGCATGTGCAAGGGGTTTGGATCCACCCTCTCTAGAGCCGCCCTGCAGTGGTTCGTGAGCCTCCCTAACAAGAGCGTCGGAACCTTCGCCGACCTGATGTACCTGTTCACCCAGCAGTTCGCTAGCAGCAGGAATTCAGAGAAGCAGAACAGTGACCTGTACAGGATAACTCAGAAGTTCGATGAATCCACCCTGAACTTCCTGAACAGGTTCAACAAAGAGAAGGTGTCCATCCCCACATGTGACATCGCTACAGCCATTGAAGCATTCCACCAAGGACTCCACCAGGATTCAGATCCGTACAAGGATCTAACTAAGTATCCATGTGCTACGTTTAAGGATGTGCAGTCCAAAGCCATGGCAGCAATATGGTTAGAAGAGGACGCTGAATCTAGAAGAACCATCTACGATACCGACAGGATCACCAGAAAGGCAGTAACCGACAAAAGGGGTGAAATATCAGAGCCATATAGAAGGCCCACCATCAACAAGGTTTCAAAATGGGCTGACTGGCGAAACAACCCAAACTTGCCCCCAACGATCAGCGAGTATGGTTTTCCTACAAGCATGACATGCTTACCCAAAGCCCTGAAGGAGCTAGGTGGAAGGGTAAGGTAGCCTCAGAAGTCAGCTGGAGACGTGGGCCTAGACAAGAGGGACCAGAGCAAGAGCTGTGATTTCCATGTTGACGTCGGCCACAAAGCTGAAGACTGTGTAGCCTTGCGCAAGGAGGTCAAGCATCTCTACGGAGCAGGATACCTCGACAAACTACTCCTAAAAGGAAGTACACTCGGTAAAATAAAAGCCACGGATCATGTGCTACCTTCTCCACCCCCGCTTTATAGTAAGGTTGTCAATGTAATCACAGGTGGTTCAGAGCTGTATAGGTTAACCTACTCAGCCGCCAAGAGACATGCTACAGAAACAAAGGGGGACAGGCCTGAGACCTCTTGTAGGGTGAGCAGGATAGACCTACCAGAAGTTTCCTTCGATGAGACAGACGCACAAGGTGTAGAAGAGCAACATTATGATGCACTAGTAATTACCATGTCAATAGGGAATTGTCTGGTGAAAACGATTCTCGTAGATATTAAGAGTTCAGTGAATCTCCTCATGTTGGGCACCCTCAAGAATATGGGTCTGAGTGAGAAGGACCTGACCCACAGGGCAGTATCCCTGGTGGCATTCAGTGGCAAAACCACGAGATCACTTGGGGAAATAGTTATTCCTACTTTTGCTTGTGGAATTAATAAGCAAGTAAGATATTTAGTTATTGATGGTCCATCTACTTACAATGTAATCCTTGGCCGGCTCTGGATCCATGAAATGAGAGGAATACCCTCGACGTACCCCCAGTGCCTGAAGTTCCCAACACCATGGGGAGTACAGGAGGTACGAGGAGACCAAGAGGAGGCTAGAGGCTGTTACAAGGATGCGGTGAAGCAGACTGCCAGCCCACCAACATAGCAATTATAGAGCCAGAATGTCCATGAGAAGTATGTGGAAACCCCACAGGAAGAACTTGATCAGATCACATTCGAGATGTTGCATCCAGAGCGGACCGTACTGGTAGGATCAAACTGCACCGGTCAGACACGAGAAAGACTACTTGAGCTACTAAGGAGGAACACATACAACTTTGCCTGGTCACATGACGACATGGTGGCCATAGTGTTGGAGTAGGTCTCCTCCGCAATAGTGCGCCACATAATAAATCTTATTAAGGAATATAATTGGGATATTTATTGACTATATATATGATTAGTCAGTTGATTAACGTAAATCAATAACGGTTGGCTGACTAGAGTTTGACGTTATTGTCGTTTGACGGCGGTGATCAACTGATCCCTTTCGGTCACACCAAAAGGATGAAATCCAAATAGTAACTAATTATTTGTATACGATACAGTTAATTAGTACATTACATATATTCGATATGTACGAGAGTTAATTGTTAGAAATTGAGTTAAGAACTCAAATTCGATTAAACTTATTTTTCAATTATGCGATAATTGACTAATAAACTTATATCTTATTTTAATACGATTAAATAAGATTTAACTTAGTAATTAATCGTTAAATTACTAAACTAGTTGAGGTTTTGAGATAGAGGTAATTAGTTAATTATATTTACAAGGAGTTATAAAATAAATTAACTAAGCATTGTGGGACCCATTATATATTGATATAATGGTAAAATATTACTTAAAATGTTAAGTACATATTATTTATTTAATTGAGTCATATAATTGTTATATGATCAAATTAACACTTAATGATACAAGATAATTAACCATAAGGTCAATAAGTATTTGTGAGACAAATATCAAAAATCAAAATGGATCAAACTAGGCCATAATGGCCGGTTACATTGTAGTTACAAGGTGATGATTGTTGTTCTTGTTTATACTCTTTAGTTACTAATTGAAAGTGACATATCAAGTAGTAATAATCATCACTTATACTACAACACTCCACTCTAATGCATGTGATCAAATTGAACAAAATAATAGTCATTTTTGGACTAAATGGTCCGGCCATTTTGGCTATATAATGAACAAATGTTGTTCATTATTCCACTACTTCATTTTGTGCAATTTTACACTTCTTTCTAAAATCCTTCCTCTCACTAAAAACTCTCATATACTAATATTTCCTAAGTATTACTAGTGTAGTAATATAGTCTAATATTAGTAGTATATCATCTATCTTATTATCTAGTTAATAATAAGGGTAGATTATTTGGTGTCATCTTGGTGCAACTTGAAGGAGATCTTCTACTTTGGAGATTTCTTGTTCATCCATATTATTAGCTCAAGAACAACAAGAAGGAGTTCCTGTTGTGCCCATATTATTTCCATATCAATGTGAGGAAATTTCTTCTTTATATAAATGTCTTTATAGTTGCAAATTGCATGTACATAGTCATAAATACTAAATTCAACAAGTAATTTAGCAACTATTAGAGGGGTCTAATTAAGGTCTATGGGCACTTTCATGTAGGGTTTATCAGAGCTAGTTGTAGCATGCATGTCATTTTGGACATTTTATTAAAGTTATAAGATACTATAAATAAAGAAGATTTTGAGGTTGTTAAAATACACATTTATGACAAAAAATTTTTTGGGTTGCATGGTATACCTACTGACCTTAAAATGTTTGTGGTCAAATTTCGTGATTTTAGGGATAAATTCGCTATTTATTTTGATTTTTGGCGTTTAAACCGAGTTAACATGCATTTTATGAGTTAAAAGTTAACTAAAATTAGTTGCATGTTGATTCTGGCCATGAAA
>JAIUZE010045654.1:0-111222 GCA_022085475.1 Heliosperma pusillum | reverse complement strand
CTTGTGTTGATTTTCCAAAATCGTTTTTAAAGCAAACCTTTGAGCAAATATTTATTATTTTTAGAGTTTGTTTTTAAAAGAGTTGTGCATCAATTATTATCAATCGCTTGAGTGAAATACGTTATTGGATAATTGTACATCATTATAAGCTTACAATTCTTTAACGGGAATCTGTGTGAGTTATATTGTACTTTCTTATTAGCGTAAGATAGTATAGTGTATTTAGCGATACTCACCTTGAGTTATAATCATAGTGTTGATTATACGAGTGGGTTGGTAATTTTTGTAATCCGTAGAAAGGTACTAAAAATTATTAATCGAGAATAGTGGACGTAGGTTTCAACGTGTGAAACTGAACCACTTCAAAATCGTGTGCCTCTCTCTTATCTCTTTACTTTTCGTTATTTCATTATTCGCGCTTACTTTGATTAATTAATTAGTTGATTTTAATTCAAAAGATCAAATAATTAATTACATATCATATAAATCGAAAAAGTGGGGCTAGTTTTTAATACTCAATTCACCCCCCCTCTTTCGTATTCGATCAATAGACTCTACAATTGGGATCAGAGCCTCGTGCTCTTGATTGCCTTACAGCAAGGAGTCTGATCCATTTATCTTTTTATTTTTATTTATTTTTCGCTGCATTTAATTTTATTTTAATGGATTCCAAACATCTGAAGTGTCCCCTATTCGATGGGAGGAACTACAGTTTATGGAAAAATATGATGACCCATTTCATAAAGGGTAACGATTGGGAGTGTTGGCTAATCATTAAGAATGGTCCTAATAAGATCATGCTTGGATCTGCTACTGGCACTTCCATCGAAAAGAAAGAAGATGACTATGTTGAGGCAGATTATAAGAAAGCTGAGAAAAATTCAAACGCTATTAGTCTGTTGCAAAACGGCATGACTCATACTGAATTTGATCGTTTCTCATCTAGTTCTACTGCCAAGGAAATATGGGATGGTCTTGAGTTAGCTTATGAGGGGACAACTGTTGTCAAAAAGCAACGCATAGCTCTACTTATGCTAAAATACGAATTGTTCTCCATGGAACAAAATGAATCGCTTGACAGCATGTCTACTCGCTTCTCTAGTATCATTAATGAATTGAAAAATCTTGGAAAAACTTTTGACTCCGAGGAAATTGCCAGGAAGATCCTTAGAAGTCTATCTAAACGATGGAGACCTAAGGTAACGGTAATTGAGGAATGTAAAGACCTATCTGACCTATCTTATCAAGAGCTACTTGGAACCCTACTGGCTCACGAGATTACTCTTGATGAAGATGAGGCAAATGATAGTAATAGCAAGAAAGTGGCTCTACAAGCCGAATCTAGTGAAAGACATGATTCGGATCTTGAAGATGAAATAGTGTTATTTGCTAGACGTTTTAAGAAAAAATTCTTTAATAAACCACAAGGGAAAACGTTTAACAATAACACTAACAAATCTTACAAAAAGCCAATTGAGTCAAAAGGGTCTCTTTCAAGTCGTGGTTGCTTCAAATGTGGGAATAATGATCACATGATCAAAGATTGCCCCACATGGAAGAAAATCAAAGACAAAAATCAACGAGACAAAACCAAGAAGGAATTCAAGCAAGTGATGATGGCTTATTGCTGGGGAGATCTCGACACAGCGGACGACGAGTCAGAGGAAGAGGAAGTCGCCAACTTGTGTCTAAGCAACGTCAGTCTTGACCTAATTTCTGACAGTGACAATGAAAGCGAATCCGAGATGTGTCTTGTTGGCAACTCAGATTCAGAACCAGATTCAGAAGATGATGAAGAGGTTAGTCATCTTGAACTTAAAAAGCAAGTTAAGAATTTACCTAAGAAGTCGTTAATTAAGTATTTTGAAGAAGCCTTAGATCATTGTCATGAACAGAGTCTTGAATTGAAAGATCTTAAAGAACAAATTCTCGATATTGCTGAGGAAAACCAACTTCTAAAGGCCAAAGCTAAAAAGCTCAAGTCTAAAGTTATGGCAACTTCAGCTATAACTTCAGACAAGACAAATGTTGAGAAAGAAGCCCTTGAGTCTAAAGTTATAGCTAATGAAGCTATAATCTCAGAGTTAAAACTCAATATTAAGCATCTTCAAGCCAAAGTTATAGCTAATGAAGCTATAACTTTAGAATTGAAGAAAGTTAATGAGCTTTTACAATCTGAAGCTAAGGCAAAGGAAGTTGTTATCCTTAATCACGAGAAAGTAAACTCCTTTCTCTCTCAGCAATTGAAAGATATAAAGGCTGAATTCTCCCAAGCCAAGACTCAACATAATGAGGAGAAACTTATCTTGAACAAACGTTTCAATGATTTTCGTGAAAACTTCTTAAAGAACAATCCCTCCAAAGACTCGAATGTAGATCATTCGTTTTGTGAAAAAGAAATTCAGTCTTTGAAGGAATTGCTCCTACATGCACGAAAAGTTCATGATAAGTGGGAAGGAAGTCAGAAGGTCTTAGACTTCCTTACCGAACAGTCTAACAATAACATGAAGATGGGTCTTGGTCATGAATGTTATAGTCGTAGAGACCATGATAAGTGCAAGTCCACTCCTTCTGATCGTGATTTCAGAAGAAGGAAGTACGTCAATCTTTCAGAATATCTGATTTGCAATTATTGTGGTCACAACGGTCATGTTAAAGATAATTGTGTTAAATATGT
This sequence comes from Heliosperma pusillum, assembly GCA_022085475.1. NCBI lineage: Eukaryota > Viridiplantae > Streptophyta > Magnoliopsida > Caryophyllales > Caryophyllaceae > Heliosperma > Heliosperma pusillum. The sequence goes on along the minus strand of JAIUZE010045654.1, from coordinate 108,545 downwards.
TAACGACAACAAAAATCAAACTGATTTTATTAAAGAACATGACGTGTCTAGTGTTAATGAGTCTGAATCTAAACCTCAACGTGATGAGGTTAGAAATAATGAGTTTAGATGGGTTTATGATATGGCCTTCGATTACACATCAGTACCTTCAAAATCTAAACCTAATGTGAATCAGAAGCAGTCATTTAAAACCAATGTGCGTCGCAACAATAACAAACATTATAATAAACCTAGCAAACCCTATCCTAAGAAGAAAAGAATTGTCAAACAGGTATGGGTTAGGAAGGATCAAATATATAGAGTCACTAACCACAAAGGACCCAACTTAGCGTGGGTACCTAAAAACTGTATTTGATTCTCTTGCAGATAATAGTGAAAGAAAATAATCTATGGTATCTCGACAGTGGATGTTCGAGACACATGACCGGAAACAAGAATTTATTTCTTTCACTAGAGCCCTTCAACGGTGGCAAGGTCACCTTTGGAGACAACAAGAAGGGCAACATAATCAGTGTAGGTAAGATTGGTATATCTTCTTCACATGCTATCAATAATGTATATCTGGTAGATGGCCTTAAGCATAACTTGCTAAGCATCTCTCAACTATGTGACAAAGGCAACAAAGTCGTTTTTCATTCAAATGTCTGTCGTATCATAGTTGAAGGTACTAGTAATGTTATCTTAGAAGGTCTACGTAAACGGAACTTGTATATGATTGATTTAAACAAAGTCACTACAAGTTCCTTTACGTGCATGAAAGTCACAGTGGATGATTCATGCTTGTGGCACAAGAGGTTTGCACACATCAGTCCAACGATTTTAAAGAAACTCAAGTCTTGGGATTTAGTTGAGGGTTTACCCTCAATCAAATTCGAACAAGAAAAGATGTGTGACTCATGTGCCCGTTGTAAACAAGTTAGATCTTCATTCAAACCAAAACGAGTAGTAAGTACAGAACGTCCACTTGAGTTGGTACACATGGATCTGTGTGGACCTATGGAAGTTAGAAGCCGCGGTGGATCAAGGTACATATTTGTCCTAGTCGACGACTACTCAAGGTACGTATGGCCTATCTTTCTCTTTACTAAAGATGAAACTTTCGATGAATTTGTAGTACTAATGAAGCTCGCCCAAAACAAGTATGATAAAAAGTTAGTTTCCATTCGTACGGATCATGGCACCGAATTTGATAATCAAGCTTTTATAGAATATTGTAGGGAGAATGGCGTAGGACATAAATTTTCTGCACCACAAACCCCACAACAAAATGGTGTCGTGGAACGTATGAATAGAACATTAGAGGACATGGCCCGCACTATGCTTTTGTGTAGTGGCCTTCCTAAGAGCTTTTGGGCAGAAGCCATAAGTACTGCATGCTATGTGCACAATAGAGCTATGAGTAGACCTATTCTCAAAAAGACTCCCTATGAACTTTTAAGAGGGAGAAAACCCAATATAGCTCACCTTCGTTGCTTCGGGAGTAAATGTTTTGTCCATAATAATGGAAAAAGTCATTTGAGCAAATTTGATCCACGAAGTGACGAAGCTGTGTTTGTTGGCTATTCTAATCATAGTAAAGCTTTTAAAGTTTTTAACAAAAGAACTTTGTGCATAGAAGAAAGTGTTCATGTTGTATTTGATGAAGATAATGTGCCTGAGCAAGTTGAACAAAATGAAGAAGAAGACATGAATGATCCAGACTTTCGCCTTTCAAGGGAAGTCGAGCCAGATAATAATGAAGAAGTTATTGAAGGAATCAACGATGAACTTGATAAATCCGCAAATGACCTTGAACAGAGAACTAAGACAATTGTTGATGATACGAATGTCTCTTCTCAAAACAAGGAAAAGGAAACTGAAGTTATAGCTGATGATGCTATAACTTTAAACCAGAACCAAGATGGTGTAATTGAAGTTATACCAACTTCAGCTATAACCCCAGAGTCCAACTCAGGGGGAACCAATCTTGATTCTGAATCATTTGAGGAAAGTGATAGTTTATCAGATAATGATGAGCCTAGGAACTCTAAGAAATGGAAATATAAGAGTTCTCATCCTATGGATAGTATCCTAGGAATTTTGAATAAGGGAGTTCAAACGAGGCGAACATTAAATAACTTTTGTTCATTCTATTCTTTTCTGTCTACCATAGAGCTTACCAACATCAAAGAAGCTCTTGCAGAATCCGACTGGATTGTAGCAAAGCAAGAGGAGCTTCAACAGTTCGAACGTAATAAAGTATGGCACCTTGTGCCACGACCTCCTAATCGAACTGTGATTGGTACTCGATGGGTATTCAGAAATAAATTGGATGATTCAGGAGTTATAGTTCGTAACAAGGCTTGATTGGTCGTTCAAGGTTATAATCAACAAGAAGGGATTGATTATGACGAGACATTCGCTCCAGTAGCAAGACTTGAAGCTATTCGCCTGCTCATCGCCTTCGCAGCTCATAAAGGAATGAAATTATTCCAAATGGACGTTAAGACTGCATTTCTTAACGGTTATTTGGAAGAAGAGGTTTTTGTTGAACAACCTCCTGGATTTTTGAATAGCAAGTTTCAAAACCATTTTTTTAAACTCGATAAAGCTTTATATGGTTTGAAACAAGCGCCTAGGGCTTGGTACGACAGACTGTCAAAATTTTTATTGCAAAACAATTTTAAAAGAGGGTCTGTCGACAAAAACCCTATTTCTAAAATCCGAGGGTTCTGATTTACTTGTTGCTCAAATTTATGTAGAAGATATTATTTTTGGTTCTACTAACCATAAATTGTGCAAGTATTTTTCAGATCTAATGACCTCAGAATTTGAAATGAGCACGATGGGAGAATTAAAATTCTTCCTAGGATTGCAAATTCAACAAACCAAAGAAGGAATAAAGATTCACCAACAAAAATATGTCAAGGAGCTAATCAGAAAATTTGGTATGGAGAACGCTCATCCAATGGACACACCTATGGTAACTGATAAAAAGTTGACCTTGGACGAAAATGGTAAGTCTGTAGATGAGACTACATATCGAGGTATGATTGGTTCTTTATTATATTTAACTGCAAGTAGGCCTGACATTATGTTCAGTGTATGTGTCTGCGCTAGATTTCAATCATGTCCTAAGGAATCACATATGATTGCAGTTAAACGTATCTTGAGATATTTACTTGGTACATCTAACTTATATTTGGGGTATCCACTTGAGTGTAATTACAATCTAGTAGGATATTCAGACGCAGATTATGCGGGATGTTCTTTAGATAGAAAAAGTACCTCTGGATTTGCTACGTTTGTTGGACCTTGCATAATTACTTGGGGCTCAAAGAAGCAAAATTCGGTTGCGTTATCTACTGCAGAAGCCGAATATATCGCTGCAGGACTGGTATGTTCCCAACTACTATGGTTAAAGCAACAACTATGTGATTACGGTGTTAATGTTGGTTGTATGCCTGTTCTCTGTGATAATACGAGTGCTATTATTATTTCTAAGAACCCAGCTCAGCATTCTCGTACTAAGCATATAGACATTAGACATCATTTTTTGCGTGACCATGTAGAAAAGGGCAACATTACACTCGAATTTTGTAGTACTGACAATCAATGGGCTGACATTTTAACAAAGGCGTTAGCGAGAAGACGTTTTGAGATTTTGCGGTTGGAAATTGGTTTAATCAGTAGCAATTAAATTCGTCATTTTTATTTTGTGAACCTGCGTGACTGGTTAGAATAAGACGAGATTGTATGACTGTGTCCGCATATTTCATTGCTAGTATATTTGTGTTTAATATAATATATTTTACGTAAGTATCTTGCATATTAAGTGTTTTATGGAAATTGAATTATGAACCACATATTTGCCAAAAACCTATCTTTTTCACTTTCCAAAATTGAACCAAATTCTACCCATGTATTTCACTTTGGCCGAAATTCTCAAATAAAATCACCCAACCATATCTTTTTATTTTACCAAATCCTATCCTTACCATATCTCAACAATTAACTACCCAAGATTCCCTTTCGTACCAAAATTAAAAAAAAAAAGGAAAAAGAGGAATAGAGCCGGCGCTACACGGCTACTCTACAAAAACACCACCACCCAAACTCCAAAACCCAAACCGAGTCGGGTTCGGTGCTTGAAGGTACAAAAAGTCGTCGATTAATAAAAAAAAAAGGGGTACAAGAGGGTGTTAGTGAAGATAAAAAAAAAAAAAAAGTAATGGAGCGCCTTGATACGCAAGATAGAAAAGTTTGATGCGGTTGTGAAAAAAAAAATTGTAAACACCGTGGCTATGGGGAACACTATCTCTACCCGTGACCATATCGGTTCGGGTGTGAGTAGTGAGTTGAGGTCTTGGATGACGGGTGTTGATGATTGCCTAGAAAAATTAGAGAGGAATGTTGTCGATATTCGACAAGAGATGTATAGGCAAAGGGATCGGATGCAATTCTTGGTGAGCCAAGGAGGTGCATTGGTGAAGAGCGGTTCAGACATGCGTGAGGGGATGCACACTATATTTGATGCGACGGAGGCTCTTTCTTTGAAGGTTTGAAACTTCGATGTTTGCCTCACCGCCCAAGCTACTCATGTGTCGACGTGCCTTGATCGTCTTTCTACTCTCGAGTACCGCACCCGACCCGATTCCATTAATCCTAACATCATCCGACAACCCAAAAAGCCTTGATCTTCTTCCTTAGCTTGTTTGTTTCTTAAACTACTTAACCATTCGGCCCATTTTGGCTTGTTTAAACTTTGTTCTATTCGGCCCAATGGCACCTAATACTCTATTTTGTGGTTTATAGTTTCTAATTAACATTTGTACTTGATTTTGCTTGGTATATATCATTTTATATTGCGTATTTTGCATATCTATTTCTTGCCTTGACATGTGTTATTCTAGTCGTTTCATGTCTTTGTTCTTTTCTTTTCAATGATGCCAAGAGGGGGAAGAAATGATATGATTTGAGTCTTTGCTTAAGCTTGCTCCTTGTCAAGACTCGTTATCTCTTAAAGTCTTTCGAGCTATAACTTTGGCTAAGTTGTTTTGTTCTTGCGATCAAAGTTGCTATAACTTTGGAGTGCTTTGTTGAGGGGGAACCATACTTAGTCACTTTGTTAAGAGGAAATCATAAGAGACTTGTCATCATCAAAAAGGGGGAATTTGTTGGACCAATTTCATAGTTTTGATAATGACATGTGTTTACGTAATAATATGTTTTACTCGATATATCATATGCGTGTAATTGTGTTCTTTAGTCTTATTATAGCTAGCAACAATTATGAGAAGAGAGATCAAAGTTAGGCATAACTTTGATAAAGTCTGTGAGACAAAGTTATAACAACTTCAGGAATAACTTTGGAAGTGAACATGGAAGTTATAGCTAACCAGGCATAACTTTAAAGAAAATCGCTTCAAACAAGATCTACATAAAACAACACAAGACTCAAGATGGAGGGTCTTTGGGATCAAGATGAAGAGATGATCCGTATACTGAAGATCTTTGTGAAGATTAGATAGTATAGGTCGTCATTCGGTAACTATTCCATTCGAGTGATTTTAAGTTCAAAGTTATAGCTTTAGCCTATAACTTTGGATGATAAATGTTGATGCATGATTTTGGAAATAAATGTTTTAAATGTTTTCAAAAGTGAAAGAGTATTTTTATATTTATCAAAAGTTTTATTAGAGAATATATTTATGAGATTCTATTGGTTAGTAATACAACTTATGGGTTGTCATGCTACCTAGGGTTTCTAATATATTCTATCTCAATTTTTTGTTAACCTAATTAGCCCACCTAGTGTTTGAGCCACCTAGGATTTCGTGTAAACCAAGGGATTGTGCCACCTAGGGATGCGTGCTTCCTAGGGTTTCGTGAGCTAGGGATTTCGGCCTCCATAGGTTGTTTCCTTTGTTTACCTAATCTAGGATTCTACTATATCTTTACAACAATATTTTGAGATATAAAGATAAATATATTTCTATAAGATAAACCAAATAATATTTTGAGATAAAGATATTTCTAAAAGATAAGCAAATATTATTTTATGATAAGATAAATATCTTTGTTAAATATTATACTAGGGTTTTAGATCTACTATGATTCTACTACTATAAATACTCATTCACATACCAATTGTAAAATACACGAAATACACATACTTCACACGGCTATTTATTTTACTTGTGTTGATTTTCCAAAATCGTTTTAAAGCAAACCTTTGAGCAAATATTTATTATTTTTAGAGTTTGTTTTTAAAGAGTCGTGCATCAATTATTATCAATCACTTGAGTGAAATACGTTATTGGATAATAGTACATCATTATAAGCTTACAATTCTTTAACGGGAATTTGTGTGAGTTATATTGTACTTTCTTATTAGCGTAAGATAGTATAGAGTATTTAGCGATACTCACCTTGAGTTATAATCATAGTGTTGATTATACGAGTGGGTTGGTAATTTTTGTAATCCGTAGAAAGGTACTAAAAATTATTACTCGAGAATAGTGGACGTAGGTTTCAACGTGTGAAACTGAACCACTTCAAAAATCGTGTGCCTCTCTCTTATCTCTTTACTTTTTGTTATTTCGTTACTCGCGCTTACTTTGATTAATTAATTAGTTGATTTTAATTCATAAGATCAAATAATTAATTACATATCATATAAATCGAAAAAGTGTGGCTAGTTTTTAATACTCAATTCACCCCCCCTCTTTCGTATTCGATCAATAGACTCTACAATTGGTATCAGAGCCTCGTGCTCTTGATTGCCTTACAGCAAGGAGTCTGATCCATTTATCTTTTTATTTTTATTTCTTTTCCGCTGCATTTAATTTTATTTTAATGGATTCCAAACATCTGAAGTGTCCCGTATTCGATGGGAAGAACTACAGTCTATGGAAAAATATGATAACCCATTTCATAAAGGGTAACGATTGGGAGTGTTGGCTAATCATTAAGAATGGTCCTAATAAGATCATGCTTGGAACGGCTACTTGCACTTCCATCGAAAAGAAAGAAGATGACTATGTTGAGGCAGATTATAAGAAAGCTGAGAAAAATTCAAAGGCTATTAGTCTGTTGCAAAACAGCATGACTCATACTGAATTTGATCGTTTCTCATCTAGTTCTACTGCCAAGGAAATATGGGATGGTCTTGAGTTAGCTTATGAGGGGACAACTGTTGTCAAAAAGCAACGTATTGCACTACTTATGCGAAAATACGAATTGTTCTCCATGGAACAAAATGAATCGCTTGACAGCATGTCCACTCGCTTCTCTAGTATCATTAATGAATTGAAAAATCTTGGAAAAACTTTTGACTCCGAGGAAATTGCCAGGAAGATCCTTAGAAGTCTATCTAAATGATGGAGACCTAAGGTGACGGTAATTGAGGAATGTAAAGATCTATCTGACCTATCTTATCAAGAGCTACTTGGAACCCTAAGGGCTCACGAGATTACTCTTGATGAAGATGAGGCAAATAATAGTAATAGCAAGAAAGTGGCTCTACAAGCCGAATCCAGTGAAAGACATGATTCGGATCTTGAGGATGAAACAGTGTTATTTGCTAGACGTTTTAAGAAAAAATTCATTAATAAACCACAAGGGAAATCGTTTAACAATAACACTAACAAATCTTCCAAAAAGCCAATCGAGTCAAAAGGGTCTCTTTCAAGTCGTGGTTGCTTCAAATGTGGGGATAATGATCACATGATCAAAGATTGCCCCACATGGAAGAAAATCAAAGACAAAAATCAACGAGACAAAACCAAGAAGGAATTAAAGCAAGTGATGATGGCTTATTGCTGGGGAGATCTCGACAGAGAGGACGACGAGTCAGAGGAAGAAGAAGTCGCCAACTTGTGTCTAAGCAACGTCGGTCTTGACCTAATTTCTGACAGTGACAATGAAAGCGAATCCGAGATGTGTCTTGTAGGCAACTCAGATTCAGAACCAGATTCAGAAGATGATGAAGAGGTTAGTCATCTTGAACTTAAAAAGCAAGTTAAGAATTTATCTAAGAAGTCTTTAATTAAGTATTTTGAAGAAGCCTTAGATCATTGTCATGAGCAGAGTCTAGAATTGAAAGATCTGAAAGAACAAATTCTTGATATTGCTGAGGAAAACCAACTTCTAAAGGCCAAAGCTAAAAAGCTCAAGTCTAAAGTTATGGCAACTTCAGCTATAACTTCAGACAAGACAAATGTTGAGAAAGAGGCTCTTGAGTCTAAAGTTATAGCTAATGAAGCTATAATCTCAGAGTTAAAGCTCAACATTAAGCATCTTCAAGCCAAAGTTATAGCTAATGAAGCTATAACTTCAGAAATTGAAGAAAGTCAATGAGCTTTTACAATCTGACGCTAAGGCAAAGGAAGTTGTTATCCTTGATCACGAGAAAGTAAACTCCTTTCTTTCTCAGCAATTGAAAGATATAAAGGCTGAATTCTCCCAAGCCAAAAGTCAACATAATGAGGAGAAACTTATCTTGAACAAACGTTTCAATGATTTTCGTGAAAATTTCAAAAAGAACAATCCCTTCAAAGACTCGAATGTAGATCATTCGTCATGTGAAAAAGAAATTCAGTCTTTGAAGGAATTGCTCCTACATGCACGAAAAGTTCATGATAAGTGGGAAGGAAGTCAGAAGGTCTTAGACTTCCTTACCGAACAGTCTAATAATAACATGAAGATGGGTCTAGGTCATGAATGTTATAGTCGTAGAGACCATGATAAGTGCAAATCCACTCCTTCTGACCGTGATTTCAGAAGAAGGAAGTACGTCACTCTTTCAGAATATCTGATTTGCAATTATTGTGGTCACAACGGTCATGTTAAAGATAATTGTGTCAAATATGTCAACGATAACAAAAATCAAACTGATTTTGTGAAAGAACATGACGTGTCTAGTGTTAATGAGTCTGAACCTGAATCTCAACGTGATGAGGTTAGAAACAATGAGTTCAGGTGGTTTTATGACATGGCTTTCGATTACACATCTGTACCTTCAAAATCCAAATCGTATGTGAATCAGAAGCAGTCATTTAAACCAAATGTGCGTCGTAACAATAATCAATATAATAAATCTAGCAAACCCTATCCTAAGAAGAAAAGAATTGTCAAACAGGTATGGGTTAGGAAGGATCAAATATACAGAGTCACTAACCACAAAGGACCCAACTTAGCGTGGGTACCTAAAAGTTGTATTTGATTCTCTTGCAGATAATAGTGAAAGAAAATAATCTATGGTATCTCGACAGTGGTTGTTCGAGACACATGACTGGAAACAAGAATCTTTTTCTTTCACTAGAGCCCTTCAACGGTGGCAAGGTCACCTTTGGAGACAACAAGAAGGGAAATATAATCGGTGTAGGTAAGATTGGTATATCTTCTTCACATGCTATCAATAATGTATATCTGGTAGATGGCCTTAAGCATAGCTTGCTAAGCATCTCTCAACTATGTGACAAAGGCAACAAAGTCGTTTTTCATTCAAATGTTTTTCGTATCATAGTTGAAGGTACTAGTAATGTTATCTTAGAAGGTCTACGTAAACGGAACGTGTATATGATTGATTTAAACAAAGTCACTACAAGTTCCTTTACGTGCATGAAAGTCACCGTGGATGATTCATGCTTGTGGCACAAGAGGTTTGCACACATCAGTCCAACAATTTTAAAGAAACTCAAGTCTTGGGATTTAGTTGAGGGTCTACCCTCAATCAAATTCGAACAAGAAAAGATGTGTGACTCATGTGCCCGTTGTAAACAAGTTAGATCTTCATTCAAACCGAAACGAGTAGTAAGTACAAAGCGTCCACTAGAGTTGGTACACATGGATTTGTGTGGACCTATGAAAGTCAGAAGCCGCGGTGGATCAAGGTACATATTCGTCCTAGTCGACGACTACTCCAGGTATGTATGGCCTATCTTTTTATTTACTAAAGATGAAACTTTCGATGAGTTTGTAGTACTAATGAAGCTCGCCCAAAACAAGTATGATAAAAAGTTAGTTTCCATTCGTACGGATCATGGCACCGAATTTGATAATCAAGCTTTTATAGAATATTGTAGGGAGAATGGTGTAGGTCATAACTTTTTCTGGCACCACGAACCCCACAACCAAAATGGTGTCTTGGAACGTATGAATAGAACATTAGGGACACTGGCCCGCACTTGCCTTTTGTGTAAGTGGCCTCCCTAAGAGCTTTTTGGTAAAAAAAGAAAAAAAAAAAAAAAAAAAAAAAAAAAAAAAGCCTAAGTTACTGCATGCTATGTGCACAATAGAGCTATGATTAGACCTATTCTCAAAAAGACTCCCTATGAACTTTTAAGAGGGAGAAAACCCAATATAGCTCACCTTCGTTGCTTCGGGAGTAAATGTTTTGTCCATATAATGGAAAAAGTAATTTGAGCAAATTTGATCCACGAAGTGACGAAGCTGTGTTTGTTGGTTATTCTAATCATAGTAAAGCATTTAAAGTTTTTAACAAAAGAACGTTGTGCATAGAAGAAAGTGTTCATGTTGTATTTGATGAAGATAATGTGCCTGAACAAGTTGAACAGAATGAAGAAGAAGACATGAATGATCCAGACTTTCGTCTTTCAAGGGAAGACGAGCCAGTTAGTAATGAAGAAGTTATTGAAGGAATCAACGATGAACTTGATAAATCCGCAAATGACCTTGAACAGAGAACTGAGACAATTGTTGATGATACGAATGTCTCTTCTCAAAACAAGGAAAAGGAAACTGAAGTTATAGCTGATGATGCTATAACTTTGAACCAGAACCAAGATGGTGTAACTGAAGTTGTACCAACTTCAGCTATAACCCCAAAGTCCAACTCAGGGGGAACCAATCTTGATTCTGAATCATTTGAGGAAAATGAGAGTTCATCAGATGATGATGAGCCTAGAAACTCTAAGAAATGGAAATATAAGAGTTCTCATCCTATGGATAGTATCCTAGGAAGTTTGAATAAGGGAGTTCAAACGAGGCGAACATTAAATAACTTTTGTTCATTCTATTCTTTTCTGTCTACCATAGAGCCTACCAACATTAAAGAAGCTCTTACAGAATCCGACTGGATTGTAGCAATGCAATAGGAGCTTCAACAGTTCGAACGTAATAAAGTATGGCACCTTGTGCCACGACCTCCTAATCGAACTGTGATTGGAACTCGATGGGTATTCAGAAATAAATTGGATGATTCAGGAGTTATAGTTCGTAACAAGGCTCGATTGGTCGTTCAAGGTTATAATCAACAAGAAGGGATTGATTATGACGAAACATTCGCTCCAGTAGCAAGACTTGAAGCTATTCGCTTGCTCATCGCCTTCACAGCTCATAAAGGAATGAAATTGTTCCAAATGGACGTTAAGACTGCGTTTCTTAACGGTTATTTGGAAGAAGAGGTTTTTGTTGAACAACCTCCTGGATTTTTGAATAGCAAGTTTCAAAACCACGTTTTTAAACTCGATAAAGCTTTATATGGTTTGAAACAAGCGCCTAGGGCTTGGTACGACAGATTGTTAAAATTTTTATTACAAAACAATTTTAAAAGAGGGTCTGTCGACAAAACCCTATTTCTAAAATCCGAGGGTTCTGATTTACTTGTTACTCAAATTTATGTAGACGATATTATTTTTGGTTCTACTAACAACAAGTTGTGCAAGTATTTTTCAGATCTTATGACCTCAGAATTTGAAATGAGCATGATGGGAGAATTGAAATTCTTCCTAGGATTGCAGATTCAATAAACCAAAGAAGGAATAGAGATTCACCAATAAAAATATGTCAAGGAGCTAATCAGAAAATTTGGTATGGAAAGCGCTCATCCAATGGACACACCTATGGTAACTGATAAAAAGTTGACCTTGGACGAAAATGGTAAGTCCGTAGATGAGACTACATATCGAGGTATGATTGGTTCTTTATTATATTTAACTGCAAGTAGGCCTGACATTATGTTCAGTGTATGTGTCTGCGCTAGATTTCAATCATGTCCTAAAGAATCACATATGATTGCAGTTAAACGTATCTTGAGATATTTAATTGGTACATCTAACTTATATTTGTGGTATCCACTTGAGTGTAATTTCGATCTAGTAGGATATTCAGACGAAGATTATGCGGGATGTTCTTTAGATAGAAAAAGTACCTCTGGATTCGCTACTTTTGTTGGACCATGCATAATTACTTGGGGCTCAAAGAAGCAAAATTCGGTTGCATTGTCTACTGCAGAAGCCGAATATATCGCTGCATGACTGGTATGTTCTCAACTACTTTGGTTAAAGCAACAACTATGTGATTATGGTGTTAATGTTGGTTGTATGCCTGTTTTCTGTGATAATACGAGTGCTATTATTATTTCTAAGAACCCAGCTCAGCATTCTCGTACTAAGCATATAGACATTAGACATCATTTTTTGCGTGACCATGTAGAAAAGGGCAACATTAAACTCGAATTTTGTAGTACTGACAATCAATGGGCTGACATTTTAACAAAGGCGTTACAAGAAAACGTTTTGAGATTTTGCGGTTGGAAATTGGTTTAATCGGTAGCAATTAAATTCATCTTATTTATTTTTTGAACCTGCGTGACTGGCTAGAATAAGACAAGATTGTATGACTGTGTCCGCATATTTCATTGCTAGTATATTTGTGTTTAATATTATATATTTTACGTGAGTATCTTGCATATTGAGTGTTTTATGGAAATTGAATTATGAACCACATATTTGCCAAATACATGTCTTATTCACTTTCCAAAATTGAGCCAAACTCTACCCATGCATCCTATGTTAGCCGAAATTCTCAAATAAAATCACCTTACCATATCTTTTTATTTACCAAATTCTATCCTTACCATATCCCAACAATTAACCACCCAAGATTCCTTTTCTTACCAAAATTCAAATTAAAAAAAAAAAAAAAAAAAAAGGAAATAAGGACATGGGGCCGGCACACCCATGTGCCCAAGTACAAAAGCAATACAAAATTCTTACACCATCATAATTACCTTTCACTTTCACCACATCAATACTCAACCAATTTTTTTTACTCCATCTCCTTCCTCACGGCTCCCACACACAAACAAAGAAAATTTACCATAACCTTCAACCTTCATCAATGTCTTCCACTAGATCAAAAATCTCCAAAAACCCAAACCCAAAAACTCCCAAGCCTAGTATGCCCAAAAATACCTCTTCTACTCCCACACAAACATCACCCAACCTAAACCAAACCGAGTCCGGTGCGGGTCTTGAGGGTACAAAAAGAAGACGATTAAATAAGGGCAAAGCTAGAGTCCAAGAAGAAGCTTCGACTGAAACCACTGACACGGTTCCCGAGGAGACCGCACGGGTCACTTTCCGTGATTTTTCTTCTCAAGAAACATCCTCCGGGCTTGATAAACTCCGACTCACAAAAGATGAAAGAAAACTTGTAAACCGAGTTGCTCAGTACGGTATACACGGTGGTCGTTTTTATCCGAAAGCTTGGTGTGACAAAGATAAGGCTTTAGGATTCTTTACTGATTTTCTGAATTTTCAAGAATGGGAAACCGTGGCACAATTTTCGGGTCCTGTTTATCCGATTGAGGTAATACAGTTTTTCGCTTCTGTTTCATTAAACGATAGAGTGTTGAATGCCGTTATAAATGGCCGTTCAGTTTCGATTTCCGTGACGGACTTTTGTACTCTGTTTTCGGTTCCTGATGATGGAATCAAAATAAATCCGAGTACGTCATGGGAGGAACTGACGGACATGGCTAAGTTGGAAGTTAAGAAATATTTTGATGTTGGGGCGTCGTTGTCGAGTTGTGTGTTGGCGGGAAGTGTGTCACCAAAATTGAAATTTTTGTTAAACTTTTTATGGAATACCGTAATTCCGCGTCGGGGAGGACGGGACAAAATTGCATGCTATGAGATGTTGGTCGTGAAGCATTGGTTGGAGGGAAACCGGGTTAATTTACCTTCTCTTGTTTTTTCTCGTATCTCACAAACCGCTTTTTCGGTGACCGAGGACAAAATCTATTCTACTCTTGATCTACCCTACGGAATGTTGGTAATTTTTGTAATCCATAGAAAGGTACTAAAAATTATTAATCGAGAATAGTGGACGTAGGTTTCAACGTGTGAAACTGAACCACTTCAAAAATCGTGTGCCTCTCTCTTATCTCTTTACTTTTCGTTATTTAGTTATTCGCGCTTACTTTGATTAATTAATTAGTTGATTTTAATTCATAAGATCAAATAATTAATTACATATCATATAAATCGAAAAAGTGGGGCTAGTTTTTAATACTCAATTCCCCCCCCCCCCCCCTTTTTCGTATTCGATCAATAGACTCTACAGGTCCTATAAGTTTAGTTCAGTTAAGCTCCTATAAGTTCAATTCAACTCCTATAAGTTCAGTTCAGTTCAGCCCAGCTCTTATAAGTTCAGTTCAGAAAAGTTCAATTCTTACAAATTTAGTTCAGAAATGTTATACGGAATATATTATTTATGAAAACCGATATAAAAACATTTGACATTAATTATTGGAATGGCATTTGGTCAATTGAAAAAAAGGTGGAAGATATTAAAAAATATGCCCCAAATGTCACAAAAGTATCAAATGTCTATTATTGTTTATACATTCACACTCCATAATTTAATAAGGATGCTTACTCTTGGAATACCTATTATACAACATGACGTGAATATTCAAGGAACGGTATATTCGGGCATGTTTGATGATAAACGGAAAAAGGCCATGTTCAAGGTACGAAACAAGATAGTAAAAAACATTTAGCGAGGCAATGAATTCGTTGTTTCGAGTGATAGTAAAGATGAAGAAGAAAGTGATGAGGAAGATGATGATATGGAAATAGATGGTTAGAAACGATGTAATATGTGATTTATTTTTTTATCGTAATGTAAACGTAGGCCCTGTTTTTTCTGACTTTTTAGAGCTGAACTGAACTGAACAGAACTTAATAGAGCTGAACTGAACTGAACTGAGCTGAACTGAACTGAACTGAATGGAGCTAAACTGAACTGAACTGAGCTGAATTGAACTGAACTGAATGGAGCTGCTTTAACTGAAATAAGCTTTTGAGAGCTGAACTGAGCTGAAAAAATAATAATTGAGCGTTCAAGCGTTAGAGAGAGGAGAGAGAGGAGAGGCGATTTTGCGGATTAGGGTTGTTTCTGCCCGTGGCTGCTGCAGCTGCTCTGCTGCCCCTCTGGCCACCGCCCTCACCCAGGCCATCCAGACCTCACGTCGCCGACTGTGGTGGGTTGTTGGTGGGTCGTGTTTTGTTTAGTGGAGAAGGAGAGTGATAGGCGATAGGTGTCGTCTGCGGTTAGTGTCGCCTACCGTTAGTGTCGCCATCATTGCGACCTCCTGACCTCTCGTCGTCGGTTGTTGGGCGCCGCTGATCAAGCTTTTCTTCTCCCGACGTTTCTTTATTTCTTTGCTTAGGGTTTGTGTTAACGGTCACGTCGCGTCTGTTGGTTACAGGTCTCGGCACCTCTTGGCCGTTGACTGTAACCGCCGGCCTCTCTCCCGTCCTCCGTCTACGACCTAACCGTAAACACCGCGCGCGCCGTCTGTGGTGAGGTTGTTTGTGTGTTTCATCGCATCGGTGTCGGTTTTTGTGTTGGTGGTGTCTTGCCGTGCTACTGGCTGTGTTGAGTGTCGCTGTGGTGGCGGGTTATGGGTCGGCGTGGGTTATGGGTCGCAGTGGTCTGCTGGCTGTGGCTGGTGTTGGCCGTGTGTTTCTTCCGTGCCGTAGCCTTGCATGGGAAACATTAGGGTTTCCATTTTAATATTAGGTATTATTTTCCTTTTCTTTATCATGCCTGTTTTAGTACGGTTTTCTTGTCCTTTTTCTTGTATTCATGGGTGTCCGAATGGCGGTGGTAGGGGCCTTACTAAGGCCGCCTGGCAAAAGCATTTTCAGGATCGACATTGTATTGACGGTGCTATGGGTCTTACGCGTCAAACTCTTAATGATAGTCTGACGGTTTTCTCTAATGCCGAGATTACTTTAAAGCGGATGGAGCTTTGGTTGTGTGGGGAGTGCTTTAAAACCCATACGTTTCGTTCTAGGTGTCGGCATGGTCAGGGTGACATAGTTCTGCCTCCGGATTGTGGTGATGGCATCGTTAGCTTTTTTATTCATGGTATCCCTAGACCTCTGGCTCCGTCTCACTCGGTTCTTTCATCTGATGATGGGGTTGCGCTTGTTCAATGGTCTGTACCTCCGCTTGATCGTTTTTGTTCTTTGGGCCATTGCACCGTGAAATCTATTCCTCCTAAGTGTCGTCTTGGGTTTGCTCGGGTTCTGAAGGGGGTCTTGGATAATGTGGCTGACTCTCCTGGTGATCTCTCCTGCTGGGTTCGTTTGCTTGTGTTGCCTATTTGTCTGCTTAAGACCTTCGCTCCTCGGAGTAATCTTGAGTGTAGAACGGCTGTTAGGCGACAATGTCAGGAGGAGAGTATTACCAGAGCTATTCTTGCTTGGGGGTGCCTGGAGGGGGATTGCAGCTTTTGCAAGAGTGCTTGGCTGAGGTTTCTCCTTCGTTTCATGTGGGGGAAGATCTAAATTTGAGTGAGCTTAACCTCCGCCAGTGTCGGCTGAAGGTTTGTGATGGTCACTATACTGCTGCTATTAGGGTGCTTTCTTCCTCTGGCGTCGCCCCCTACTCTGATGCCACTCTTAGTCCTCTGCGAGAGAAGCATCTTGTCGCCCCATCTCCTTCGCTGCATCCTTTGCCTGTGGATCATCATTCTCTTGTTGCCTCTTTGGCAATGGTATTGGATATGATTCGTGGTTTCCCGCGTGGCACTTCTTGCGGGAGGAATGGACTTCGTGCCTAACACCTTATGGACTGTTTGAGTGGTGTTGTTGTGGCTGTCTCTGATGATTTGATCGCTTCTATTACTAGGGTGGTTAATCTTTTCTTGGAGGGCCGGTGCCCTATAGCCCTTGGTGAGTACATTGTCAGCGCTCCGCTTACGCCGCTTGTTAAGCCGGGCGGGGGTGTTCGTTCTATCGTTGTTGGCACTGTTTGGAGACGTCTTGTCTCTAAGGTTGGTGCTTGTTTGGTTGGTCCTTCTTTGTCTACTTATTTTGCTGGTCTGCAGTTTGGGGTTGGGGTGTCCGGTGGAGGAGAGGCTATCTTGCATGCCTTGAATCGGCTCATTGAGGCCCGTGGTGGTGATGTGGGATTGTCTATGTTGCTAGTTGATTTCCAGAATGCTTTCAACCTTGTTGATCGTGTGACAATGCTACATGAAGTCCGCCGTCGTTGTCCGGTTCTTTCTCGTTGGGTGGAGTTTTGTTACTCTAGCCCTGGCCGTCTTTATTATGGGGAGCATTGCTTGTGGTCTTGTCAG
Organism: Heliosperma pusillum; assembly: GCA_022085475.1. NCBI lineage: Eukaryota > Viridiplantae > Streptophyta > Magnoliopsida > Caryophyllales > Caryophyllaceae > Heliosperma > Heliosperma pusillum. The sequence goes on along the minus strand of JAIUZE010045654.1, from coordinate 91,162 downwards.
GGTGTTCAGCAGGGTGATCCGTTAGGCCCTTTGCTTTTCGCTTTGGTTTTGCATCCCTTAGTGTGCAAAATCCGGGACTCTTTTGATCTTACTATGCAGGCCTGGTATTTGGATGACGGCACCATTGTTGGGGACACTTTGAAGGTGGGGGCTGTTTTGGATTTAATTATGGTAGATGGGCCTCGTTTTGGTCTCCATCTTAATGTGGCTAAGACTGAGGTCTTTTGGCCTATTGAGGATCCTCAGAGTCAGCTTCCCGGTGTTTTCCCCCCTACTATTGCCCGACCCTTGCGTGGTCTCTCGGTTTTGGGAGGACCTGACAGTACTTGTCCTATTTTTGGCAGTGAGCTTGTGGCGAGGAGAGTGACTAAGACCATTAAACTTATGGATTTAGTCGCGAGAATCGAGGACCCGCAATGCAAGTTGCTTCTGCTCTGTGCTTGTACTGGTATTTCTAAGCTCTATTTTTCTCTTTGTACTTGCTCCCCTGGAGTCTTTGGGTCTGTCCATCTTCGCTTTGATGCAGCACTTCGTTCTAACTTGGAACGTATTGTCACCGCGTCTGGGCCTGGTTTTGGGGATTGGCAGTGGCGCCTTGCCACGTTCCCTTTTCAGTTGGGTGGGCTCGGTGTTTATGCTGCGGGGGATGTTTTACGCTATGCTTTTGTGCCTTCCCGTTTGCAGTCTGTAGTTTTTCAGGCTACGCTCCTACGGCCTTCTGGTATTGTAGATGTTGGTCCTACTTTTGACGATGCCTTGCGGGTGTTTTTGGAGGCTACAGGTTCTGATTTTTTACGTGATCCTAGTGAAATCGCTGCCCCTAAACTTATGAAGAAATTGGCAGATATATATTTCGCGACGGTTGCTTCTTCTTCAGAATCTATTTTCTCTTTGACACCGCGTAAGCTTGCGTTGTGGAAGTCTCAGCAAGGTGTCCACGCCTCTGATTGGTTGCGTGCGGTTCCTATCTCTGGGTTGGGTCAGACGATGAACAGGAGGACTTACCGTAGTGTACTGGGGTATCGACTGGGTGTTCCGTTATTCACGGTATCAAGGCCTTGTCCTGCTTGCTCTCGGGTGTTTGCTGATGATGTGTTTGGGGACCACGCTGTTTTTTGTACTGGTACTGTGGGGGTTAAGCATCGCCATAACCTCGCTCGTGACACCTTATTTGACATATGCTATAGGTCTGGTATTTCTACGGGCAAGGAGGTTGATATCGGTTTGGTTGACGGGCATGGCGGATCTCTTCGTCCTGCGGATTTGCTACTTTATTCCTGAGACAGAGGGCGTCATGTGTGTGTTGATTTGACAGGGTCTTCCCCCTTGACTCAGACTGGGATGTCCAATTTTGTGTCGGGACGGGTTGTCGCTGATGCTACTCAGCGCAAATGTGCTAAGTATGGAGATTTATGCGCGTCTGCTGGCTATGGTATCCTACCCTTCTCTTTCTCTTCGCTTGGAGAGCTGGGCTCGGATGATGTTGACTTGCTCAAGCGGATCCAGAAATTCTCGGTATCTCAGGATGCTGGGGCTCGGGTGGCCGCTTATTTCTTTACTAGGCTTAGTTTTTCTATAGCTAAGGGGGTGGGGCCCAGATTGTCTCTCGGCTTCCCACTAACTTCTTGTAAACTTTACATTTTATTTTAATGAAAGTTGCGCGCTAATAATAATAATAATAATAATAATAATAATAATAATAATAATAATAATAATAATAATAATAATAATAATAATAATAATAATAATAATAATAATAATAATAAAATTTTGAACGTTGAGAGAGAAAGGGAGAGCGATGGCTGCGGGAGGGTTTTGGGGCAGGCGTTTGCTGCCTAGTTTCGTCGCCACTCCGGCCACCCTTTCACACCGGCCATCCAGACCTCACGTCGCCGGCCGTGGTGTGGTTGTGGTGGTGGTTAGCGTCTGTTTCCCAGAGAGAGAAGGGAGGGAGTACGATCAGTTGTGCGATCAGGAGGGAGTGCCTGCCACACTTCGTCGTCTTTGGTGGCCCACCTGTGCCGGCTTCCCTGACGTCGCTGGTCACCGCGTGTCGCTTGAGGTAGGGTTTTCTTTTCATCTGTTTTGTGTCATTCTATTTTTTGCGTCGTGTCGTTTACGGTCTGGTTGCGACAACCTTGACTGCGACTTTCGTGGTAGTGTGGCTGCTGGCTGCCGACCCTCCTGTCGTCTGAGTCGTGAGGTGTGCCGAGGCTGCGGGGTTTTTAGGGTTCCAGTTGGCTTCTTTCTTTTTTTAGGGATTGCTGGCTGGTTTGGTTGCGTGGCTGGTGGTTGCCTGGGCCGCGACGTCTTGGTGGTTGCGTGCCTCGGGTCTGCTGCGTGAGGGTGGCTGGGTTTGGTTGTTGTGGTGGCTGTTTTGTTGCTGTTTTGTTGCTGTTTCGTTTAGGGTTTCTTGTTTTTTCTTATTTTTATTCCTTGTTGGTGCGGTTTCGTCCGTACCTTAGCCGCCTTTGGCCGTTTTGCTGCTTGAAGTGCACCGGTGTGGTGCTTTTCGTGGTGGTTGTCCGTGTTGGCTATATTGCTTTTTCATGCAGGCTGGTGTTGGGGTTTGATCTCAACTCATTCGTCCTCCTTATGCCTGTTTTGGTTCGGTTCCATTGTCCTTTTTCGAGTATTCATGACTGTTCGGATGGCCGTGGTAATGGCCTTACTAAGGCCGCGTGGCAGAAGCATTTTCAGGATCGTCATTGTCAGGAAGATGCTAAGGGGCTTACACGTCAAACTCTTTCTAATAGTCTAACGGTTTTCTCTAATGCTGAGATTACTTTGAAGCGGATGGGGCTTTGGTTGTGTGGGTAGTGTTTTAAAACCCATACATTTCGCTCTAGGTGTCGGCATAGTCGGGGGGATATTATTGAGCCTCCGGATTGTGGCGATGGTATCGTTAGCTTTATTATTCATGGTATCCCTCGACCTCCGGCTCCGTCTCCCTTGGTTCTCTCTTCTGATGATAGGGTTGAGGTTGTTCAGTTGTCCGTGTCTTCGCTTGATTGTTTATTATCTTTTGGCCTTCGCACCGTGAAATCTATTCCTCCTAAGTGCCGGCTTGGGTTTGCTCGGGTTTTGAAAGGGGTTTTGGATGATGTGGCCGACTCTCCTGGTGACCTCCCTGCTGGGTTCGTATGCTTGTGTTGCCTCTTTGTCTTCTTAAGACCCTCGTTCCTAGGAGTAATCTTGAGTGTAGGACTGCTATTAGGCGACAACGTCAGGAGGAGAGTATTACTAGGGCTATTCTCGCTTGGGGGGTGCTTGGAGGGGGTTTGCAGCTTTTGCGGGAGTGTTTGGCTGAGGTTACTCCCTCGTTTCATGTGGGGAGGATCTGGATTTGAGTGAGCTTAACCTCCGCCAATGTCGGCAGAAGATTTGTGATGGCCATTATACTGCTGTTAAGGTGCTTTCTTCCTCTGGCGTCGCCCCCTACTCTGATGCCACCCTTGGGGCTTTGCGAGAGAAGCACCCGGTCGCCCCATCTCCTTCCTTGCCTCCTTTGCCTGTGGATCATCATTCTCTTGTTGCCTCTTCGGCTGTGGTTGTGGATATGATTCGTAGTTTCCCGCGTGGCACTTCTTGTGGGAGGGATGGGTTTCGTGCCCAACACCTTATGGACTGTTTGAGTGGTGCTGCCGTGGCTATCTCTGATGATCTGATCGCTTCTATTACTAGGGTGGTCAATCTTTTTCTTGAGGGCAGATGTCCACTAGCGCTTGGTGAGTACATTGCCAGCGCTCCACTCACGCCGCTTGTTAAACCTGGTGGTGGTGTTCGTCCTATTGCTGTTGGCACCGTCTGGAGACGTCTTGTTTCTAAGGTAGGTGCTTGTTTGGTTGGTCCTTCTTTGTATTCTTATTTTGCTGGTCTTCAGTTTGGGGTTGGGGTGTCCGGTGGAGGAGAGGCTGTCTTGCATGCCTTGAATCGGTTCATTGAGGCTCGTGGTGGGGATGTGGGGCTTTCTATGTTGCTGTTGATTTCCAGAATGCTTTCAATCTTGTTGATCGTGTAACCATGCTTCTGGAAGTTCGCCGTCGTTGCCCGATTCTTTCCCGTTGGGTGGAGTTCTGTTACTCTAGTCCTGCCCGTCTTTATTATGGGGAACATTGTTTGTGGTCTTGTCAGGGAGTCCAGCAGGGTGATCCTTTGGGACCCTTGCTTTTCGCTTTGGTTTTGCATCCCTTGGTGTGCAAGATACGGGACTCTTTTGATTTGAGTTTGCAAGCTTGGTACTTGGATGATGGCACCATTGTTGGGGATACTATGGAGGTAGGGAAGGTATTGGATTTGATTATGGCAGATGGTCCTCAGTTTGGTCTCCATCTTAATGTCGCTAAGACTGAGGTTTTCTGGCCTACTGAGGATCCGCGGAGTCGACTTCCTGGTGTTTTCCCTCCTTCCATTGCTCGGCCTTTGCGTGGTGTCTCTGTTTTGGGTGGGCCTGTGAGTACTTGCCCTAGTTTTGGCAGTGAGCTTGTGGCGACGAGAGTGACTAAGACCATTGAGCTTATGGATTTAGTTGCTAGGATTGAGGACCCACAATGTGAGTTGCTTCTGCTTAGAGCTTGTACGGGTATATCTAAGCTCTACTTTACCCTCCGTACATGTTCGCCGAGAGTCTTTGGGTCTGTCCATCTCGGTTTGATGCAGCACTTCGTTCTAGCTTGGAACGCATTGTCACCGCGTCTGGGCCTGGTTTTGGGGATTGGCAGTGGCGCCTTGCCACTTTCCCTTTTCATCTTGGTGGGCTAGGTGTTTATGCTGCTGGGGATGTTTTGCACTATGCTTTTCTGGCGTCCCGTTTGCAGTCTGCCGATTTGCAGGCTAAGCTACTACGGCCTTCTGGTATTGTGGATGCTGGTCCTACTTTTAATGTTGCCTTGCGGGTGTCTTTGGAGACTACAGGTTCTACTTTCTTACGTGATCGTAGTGAAATCGCTGCCCCAAAACTTATGAAAAAATTGGCAGATATATATTTTGCGAGGATTGATGCTACTGCAGAATCTGTTTACTCTTTGACACCGCGTCAGCTTGCATTGTGGAAGTCCCAGCTTGGTGCCCACTCCTCTGATTGTTTGCGTGCGGTTCCTATCTCTGGGTTGGGTCAGACTATGAACGGGAGGACTTACCGTAGTGTGATGGGATATCGTCTGGGTGTTTTTTTATTCGTGGTATCTAGGCCTTGTCTTGCTTGCTCTCGGGTTTTTGCTGATGATATTTATGGGGATCACGCTGTCTCTTGTACTGGCACTGTGGGGGTCAAGCATCGGCATAACCTTGTTCATGACACCTTATTCCACATTTGCTATAGGTCTGGTATTTCTACGGGTAGGGAGGTGGATATCGGTTTAGTTGACGGACACGGCGGATCTCTTCGTCCTGCGGATTTGCTGCTTTATTCCTGGGACAGAGGGCGTGATGTGTGTGTGGATTTGACAGGGTCTTCCCCCTTGACACAGACTGGACTGGCCGATTTTGTGCCGGGACGGGTTGTCGCTGATGCTGCTCAGCGCAAATTTGCTAAGTATAGGGATTTGTGTGCGGCTGCTGGATATGGTTTCCTACCCTTTTCTTTCTCTTCGCTTGGAGAGCTGGGCTCGGATGCTGTTGACTTGCTCAAGCGGATCCAGAAATTCTCGGTATCTCAGGATGCTGGGGCTCGAGTGGCCGCTTATATCTTTACTAGGCTTAGTTTTTCAATAGCTAAGGGAGTGGGGGCCCAGATTGTCTCTCGGCTTCTCACCAACTTCTTGTAAATTTTACATTTTATTTTAATGAAAGCTGCGTGCATCTTATAATAATAATAATAATAATAATAATAATAATAATAATAATAATAACATTATTAGAACATAATAATCCCGTGTCTATATATTTTCTGTTTTTATATAATTTAGAATCATATAAAATGACTGTTAAGAGAAAGAAAATGTAAGCTACACGTGGTCAACACCCATACAGATTGCCCAAGTCAGCTTAATTTTGTAGTTTGACATTAAACTAATTTATAGCAATGCATATATTAAGGTACATCGCTCAATGGTCGTAACCGGCTGAAATTCAGACTACATTGAAGACCTGTCAAACGATGACTCAAGCCATAAAATCGAGCGAAATGCGTAAAAAAAAACCCGACCTTTTCCACTTAAATTAAACCCGAAGGCGACCCGACCTGTTAATAACCCAAATATTTAGGATCAAGACCCACATGCCCGTGACCAACCCGAAAATAGGTTAGTTTATTAAAAATCTGAGTTTAAAGTAAATAAAACTAATATAAAATTATAGAAATAATTTAAACTTATAAAATTTTGGTAATAAAATATGTTACTCTTTATTTTAAAACATAGTTTAATTTTAACAAATAAATAAATGCTAAAATGATTACCATATAAATATAGTTACTGTTTGTGACGTACATGTCACAATAGATCAGTCAAATACTTTATATAACATTGAAATATCGGTATATCAAACAAAAAATGCATATTCTTACAAACATGCATGATATATTAAAGTGGATAAATATAAAATTAAGAATAATTATATGTTTATAATTACAATTAGAGAAAATAAACATTTGTAAAAGTGCATTAATCAGACCGTTTTTGATCCGAAACTCGACCCAAAACCGTATAAACCTGTTATTTGCAATCCTGAAATTAACTCAACATGTATTTTACTCAAACCCAAAGTGACCGAATCTGTAAACCGCCCGCCTAACCTGTTTTACAGGCCGTATTTGTGTGTGCCAAAAAATATGACGTATAGTAAAATAGAATATACTACGAAGAACTCTGTAGATGATATATTATTATGTTAAAAAGCAAGAATATTATTAACCATATAAAGTCATACGAAGAAGTATTATTCAGTGTCTTTCTCATTTTAAATATAAACAGACAAAATATTTAAGACGGAAATAAATACATCTTAAAGAAATTTATCTTGTAAAGCGAGTTTTGGTTAAGACGGTAATATCCATCTTAAGATTAAGACGGATCATATATCACCCTACGTATAAATCATATATAACAAAAATCTTTTTACCTTTTTCAATAAATTCTTGTGTTATATTTATTCAACATGAGTATATTTAACCAATTTCAAGTTTAAGACGGATAATAATAACCATATTAAATAAGAATTTGCATATTTTATACCATAATACTTTTTTTAGGAATATAACGTACTTCGTATGCCATTATGTCATCATAAAATTGGGCTTGTGCGACAAATACGTGGTTGAACAAAGCTCTTGATTAATTAGCCCATAATGTCAAGTATCCTACTATCGTTAGTCGTCACTAATAAATGACCTATAAATTAACAAAAACCCTAACTTTTCCTTTGTGTGTTCTCACTTGTTGTTGCTCAAGTCCTCCTTTGTTCCTCAATATTTCTTTCTTCTATCTTTCACATTCTCAATAATCACATTTAAGTTCAAATTATGGATTTTAGTTCATTTTAGTAGAACAATTTTCATGGATTATTTTATGATAAAATGTAGGGAAACTCTATCTAAGTTTTGAAGTTTATTTATATTATCATATTTTATTATCAACTTTAATAGTTTCATATTAATTTTATGAATATTTTTCTATATTTAACGACTTAAAGTTTTATACATGTATTTGATGATTCATTATTAATATTTATTTGTACTATTTTTTCAAATGCCTCAAGCGTTATAGTAAATTTTCATCATCTTAAATCGGTTTATTTTGAGATTTTTATTTTTCTTGGTAAATCGGTTCTCTTAGATTTATGTGATTATTTATTTTGTTTTTGGTTTATTAGCTTGCCGTCTCCATATTTGTTACATCATATTACAAAAAACAACATTTATTAGAATTATTTTATTATTTTAATGTTTACATCTAGATTTTTTATGTATTATAAACTTGTGGGTATGAGAAAGTAATTAAATGTTTAAGAAAACGTGTGGGTCCTACTTGAAAAAAAAGTTGAAAAAGCATGAGTTTTTTTCCAGCCAATAGAAATGCTGGAAAAAACTCACCTTTTATATATAGGTGAGATTGGAATAGCAAATGCCAATGTATACTGTAGTGAAAGTTACCTTGCAGGATAAGGAAAATGGTAGGGTCATTGTGGGGCCCTCAATGTAGTCAGGTTTCCTTAAATGTGGTAAATTATATGCACCCAGCAGTATGGTGCATGGTACTCCCTCCCCCATAATTTTTTTTCTAACAAATAAATTTACAATTTTATAAATTTATAAATAATAAAAATTATATCATTATTCATATTTTTTATTTCTCTACGAATAGAGATCATACTTGATATATTTTGATATTTATGTTAACTTTACTCACATATTCATATCACGTAATTGACATATTCATAATAGTGAGATATTGATAGAGACTTGTGTTGAATATCACACTACATAATACATATTCATCATATTATACTTATTATGGTTTTATGAGAATTATGAATGGTTGTATTTATTGAGAATTGCATAAATTGCAAAGGGCACAAGCTATGGTTTATATACTAATTACATATGAGCAATTACTAACCTAATACACTAGGGTAGCCGTGATACATGCCTAAAGAATAAGAAACAAAATCAATCTAGTATTATACACAATATATATGCCAACTATTATGATCATAAGAAGATACTAGAATATCTTTAGATAATATTCTCAATATTCCCCCGCAAGACGGACGGCGGAACGGAAAGTCCGATCTTGATGCTTAATTGATTGAAGTGGGACCCATGAAGTGGTGATAGGTAGGGTCGGAAGTTGAATGGAGACATGATGCCGTGGGGGTCGATGTATGCGCGGCGTCGAGGTGTGCTTCGTTCGTTGAAGGAGCATGATTGAGAGACTGGTGGTGCAAGGTGTTAATGTGTGGGGCTCGTCGGTAGCGTGACGAGAAGGAGATGAGAGCACAAGAGCAATAGGTTTTTTTTCTTTATTATTGTAGAAAGAAGACAAGTTTCATGGAAGATGGATTTCCCATGATTTCCAGCAGGAGTTTTTATGGCGATATGAGTATAAAAGAGTTACGAGTTGTACGTCTGTGGAAAATTTGGTTTTTTTTGACAAATATGAAAATAAGCAAAATGAGTGGAGATCGGGTTTTGAATATAGTCGTCAAGACGATAAAGTTTATAAGGGTGTTGCGTAGACAACAAAAATTACGAGGGTTTTGCCTGAATTTTAGTGGTGGTCGAGTGGGTTACGGTCATAATTTGGTGGTGACCAAAATGAAGAGAAAAGTGGTGGTTGTTATTGTTGATGGCTAAATTTCGTTAGTGACCGAAATGGTAGGTTTGATGGTTTGATGCAATTCATAAGAGGTGGAAAAAGGGTGGTGGGTGGTTGCAGCGGAAGAGGATCAACTCTTAAGGCGTGTTAGCCTTTATCAAGAGCACGAGACTCTGATACCATATTATAGTTTTATGAGAATAATGAATGGTTGTATTTATTGAGAATTGCATAAATTACAAAGGGCAAAAGCTATGGTTTATATACTAATTATATATGAGCAATTACTAACCTAATACACTAGGTTAGCCGTGATACATGCCTAAAGAATAGGAAACAAAATCAATCTAGTATTATATACAATATATTTGCCAACTATTATGATCATAAGAAGATACTAGAATATCTTTAGATAATATTCTCAATAATACTGACATATTCACAATACTGAAAGTGAATATAGTAGTATCATATTGTGAATATCAAACTAAATATCACATATTCATTAAACAACATTGTCATATTCACTAAACTTAGAGTGAATATGATAGTGTCATATCGTGAATATAACACTATATGACACTTAAAGTGAATATGATAGTAGTAACTGCTTCTTAGAAGTGAAGGTTAACTTTTTGTAATTTTTTTAAATTTAATAAAAAAAGAATGAAAGTATGGAGTTAATAATGAATGGGGAGTTAGAGGGAGTATGGAGTATCCTACACATGGGTGTAGGATATAAGAATTACTTAAGTTTCCCTCAATGTGGGACCCTCAATGTAGTCATGTTTTTCTTAACCGGAAAATTCTCACGGTACCCCCAAGTTTGAAATTTTGTTCGAAATACCCAAATGTTTTACCCGAAAACCTTTGAGTTGCCATAACTCGGGTTTACAAACGCGGAAAATAACAAATTTTTTTTCAAATTGTTCATCTTTCCGAGAACTACGATTTAAAAAAAAAGCGAGGTCTGAACTCGTGACCAAGAGATATAGCCACTCAAAGTTTGTTCGGTAAAAAAACTTTGACATACAAAAACTCCTAACCTCGAAATCCAAATATGACTAATTTTTTTTCAAATCGTAGCTCTCGGAAAGATGAACGATTTGAAAAAAAAATCGTCATTTTCCGAGTTTGTAAACTTGAGTTATGGCCACTCAAAGTTTTTCGGGTAAAATTTTTGGGTATTCCGGGCAAAACGTCAAAGTTGAAGGGTACCGTGGGAATTTTCCGAGTTCGTTGAATTACAAATTTACAGAACTTCTGTTAGAACCACACTTGGTTGATAATGCCAAGTTTCATTGTCATTTAATGGTTTGCTTCTTAGTTATGACTTATAGCATTTGAAGCTCTCAATTATTTCTCAAGGATGATGCAAAGAAGATCGAAGATGAAGAAAACCTTAGCCAAAGTCAAATGTTGTAAACGAGGTAGTGTAACATTCTTAGTTTGTCAAGTGACTGCAAAACCATGCAACAGTGCAAGTCACTGTGGTTTCTAATACAACGAAAGGAGAATTTTCGAAAATCTCAAACGTGTTGATCTTTTATAAAGAACTCTTATTTTCAAAAGATTGACTTACTCTAAATTAGAAAAACAAGAGGAGTGTATTTGGATGTTAAAGCTAATCTTATTGAAATATTATTTCCCAAGATTTATGGAAGATAATATTTTATTTCCTAAAGATTTATGGAAGATAATAATTACCAAATTTTTATAGAAAGATTTATCTCCCATAAAAATTTATGGAAGATATTCTTTGCTTTGCAAATGGAAAGATTTCTTAAGCATACAAATCTAATTATTTCTTTTGAAATATGATTATAATCTTTCACACACTTTTTCTTCTATAAATAACCTCCTTATTTCTCATTTATTGTAAAGACTTTTAAGAGCATTTATTGAGAAACTTTTGCAAATTATTTCTGAATTTAAAGCTTTGTTTTCAAGTGTTTGCAAAATTGTTTTTAAGTTTTAAAGTCTTCAAATCGTTTTTCAAAAGAGCTGTAATTCTCCGTGTATCAGTTCGCTGCACTGTGACATCTAAGTTTGTTCCATGATCTCGTGTTTAGGTCTTAATTGTGATCTCCATGTTCATTCAGTGAACGATTGAGATTAAAGACTCTGTAAACCTGTGAGATAGAACACATAAACTCTTGAAGCGGAGTAGCTTTAAGTTTGAGTGCAACCGGGGTTGGTTGGGGAGTTATTTTCATTGTAAGGGGTTTAGTAAGTTTGAGTAAATTTTCTAAACAAGCAATAAATTAACGTTGGACGTAGGCTTCGGAGTAGAAGCTGAACCAATTTAAGAATATCGTATTGTTTGTTCATTTACTTTCACATTCCGTTGCTTATTATTTACTTACTACTCATCTCGTTATTTTGCCTGCGCCACAGTCTTCCATACTGTGACGTATTGCATATCTCGCTGCTTTGTCTGTGTCACAGTCCTTCATACCGTGACTCAGATCTACGGTTACTTCTTGTGAACTTAAATTCAATTAAGCTTCTCAAGTCTCGTACTTAATTGTTCTTGCTTGTGTTATCAAATAACCAAGTTAAGTAGAAATTTTTAAAAGTACACCTAATTCCCCCCCTCCCCCTCTTAGGTGTTAATCGTTCTTAACTCTTCAATTGGTATCAGAGCCTCGTGCTCTTGATATTGGTTAATACCAACGAGTTGATCCTTTAGTTATGGACGATTCAAAACACACTAAGTATCCCATCTTCAAGGGATAAAACTATGCTTGGTGGAAACACCGCATGGAGCACTATGTCAAAAGTGCTGACTATGAATGTTGGTTGATCATTCAAAAGGGTCCCCTCAAAATTACGGTCACTAATAAGGATGGTGTTAGTGTTCCAAAAGATGAGGATAAATATGTCGAGTCTGATTATAGAAAGGTCGAGAAAAACTCTAAAGCCATGTCCATCCTTCAATATGGCATTGGTGAAAAAGAGATTAACCGGATATCCGGATGTACCACAGCCAAAGAGATTTGGGACACCTTAAGCCTTGCTTATGAGGGAACGTCACAAGTTAAAAAATATCGTGTTGACCTTCTCATGCAACAATATGAGATGTTCAACATGAGTACATGACAAGAGATGAGTCAATCAATAGTTTGTCTTCACGCTTTTCTAGTATTGTCAATGACCTCAAGAGTCTAGGAAGAAATTTTGAATCCGAGGACTTAGTTCGTAAAATCCTTCGTAGCTTAACTGAAAAGTGGCAACCAAAGGTTACAGCTATTGAGGAAGCTAAAGACCTATCTACTCTCACCCTTAATGAACTAATGGGCTCTCTTATGGCTCATGAGTTAACTCTCATGAAGCGTTCTAGTGAAAGCTCCAAAGGGAAAGGGCTCGCTCTTAATGCTCTCTCAAGTGATGAGGAGGATGAGGATGACGAGTTTGCAATGTTCACTAAAAACATTGTTGGAATGATTAATGGTCGTAACTCTAAAAGGTTTAGCAATAATACTAGCAAAAGACGTTTTCCAAAGAAAAAAACAAACTCCACTATTGGCTGCTTTAAATGTGGTGACAATGGTCACCAAATCAAAGAATGTCCAAAGTGGGATGACATCAAGTCTAAAGAAAAACGTGACTTTGCCAAAAATCAATACAAAAACAAAGTTATGTCGGCTATTTGGGGCATGTCTGATTCCGATGAGGACGATGTCCTTGAGGAAGAATTAGATGCCAAATTGTGTATTTCCTCGCGCTTCAATCAAGATGCTCCAAAGTCATCAAAGAAGGAATCAATCAAATGTCTTATGGCTCACTCTATTGATTCCGATTCAGATTCTGACAATGAGGTAAATGATCTCAAGAAAAAGGTTAGATCTTTCTCCAAAAACAAAGTTTGTCTTCTTTTAGACCAATTTATTGATAAGTGTCGTGTCCAAAACAATAAGCTAGATGCCATGCAAATCGAAATAGAGGACATATCGGAGGAAAATATCAATTTAAAAGAGTGTCTAAATGAAGTTAAACAAGTTGGTTCATCATCTTGTCTCGAGAAAGAAATTAAAAAGCTTAAAAAACAGAATCTGATCTTGAGTAAAAAGGTTGAACTGGTACATGTCACAGATACAGCCACTGTGACATCTGAGTCTAACAAGGAAATCGAGTCACTTACTAAACATGTGTCTTCCTTAACCAAGGAACGAGACCAACTTCTAATGAATCTAACAACATGTGAAAGTCGAAAAGAAGATCTTGTGCAAATTGCTGAAATGTTAAATGTTGAGTCAAGTCATGTAAAAAGTGCCTTAGAACATGCACAAAAATCAAACGATGACCTTCTTGCTCTGATACGTATTAGACAGCGGAAAATAACGAATAAGGATATATTCGACAAACTAGACCTATAGCTTGACGAATTACGAGACCAAGCCAAGACCTATTGACTCGAGACTCAACTAAACAACACAAGAGACGCGTCAAGTGTCGAATAAAAAAATGTGCTCAACAATTAGTCGAAAAACACAAGGTTTTGATTGAATTTTGTGATAAAACTTGGATCATTATTCCATTACATACAAGGCTTTAAATAGCCAGCAAAACAAGCAGTTCAAACGTAAGAAAATACAAAGAGTTGTCTTAAACAACTTTATTTAAACAAGCAATTAACAACCATTATTAAAGAAGCAAACTCCTTGAGCTACTACTGATAAATGCTTCCCTTTATTGCCATAATACCACTTGATAAAGACGGAATAAGAACTGCCAAAATTCATGACCCGAAACACGTAAGCAAACTCACGAACTGGGCTCGCACAACCGGGTCTGTTCTGGCCAATGCACCCGTGCTACTCAGTACCGTATCATCCCCTCCCCCTTGAGACGGAATTGACCTCAATTCAAGAAGACCGCCATCATCAAGATAAGGAGAAAGATCACCCACATTAAAAGTGGCGTGAACACCACAATCACCCGGCAACTCGATTTTATAAGCATTGTCATTGACACGACCAATTACCTTGTAAGGACCCTCGGCTCGGGGCATAAGTTTATTCTTCCTTTTACTCGGGAATCGCTCCTTCCTCAAATTCACCCACACCAAGTCGCCCTCCTGGAAAACTCGCGGCTGCCTGTGCTTGTTCGACTTGCGTTGGTAATTGGCATTGACGAGCTTAATACGTTCATGCACTTGCTGATGCAATTTCATTACCGACTTTAATTTGGACTCGGCATCTCGATGGACCAACTCGTCCTTTGGAAATGGAATAAGATCCAGCGGCATATATGGATTAATTCCATAAACTACCTCAAATGGAGAATGGCCCGTCGCATAAGTAGGTGATCGATTATAAGCAAATTCGGCATGAGCGAGCTTAACATCCCAATCCTTTAGAGTACGACTAACCAACCCACGCAACAACACTCCCAAAGTTCGATTAGTAACCTCCGTTTGCCCATCCGTTTGGGGGTGATGAGACGTGCTAAACAAAAGTTTGGTGCCCACCTTTCGCCACAACGTATTCCAAAAATAACTCAAAAATTTTGAGTCACGGTACGAAACAATCGTTTTAGGAATACCATGGAGACGGACAACTTCTCTAAAATACAAGTCCGCCACATTGCTAGCGTCATCAGTTTTATGGCACGCGACAAAATGAGCCATTTTGGAGAACCTATCAACCACTACCAAGATCGAGTCCTTACCTCTTTGAGTGCGGGGAAGCGCCACAATGAAATCCATCGACACGTCTTCCCAAGGATGAGTCGGAACTGGCAGCGGAGTGTAAAGGCCTGGTTTGAAAGAACTTTTCGCCATTTTGCACGTTACACACTTCGCAATTAGGCTGGTTACGTCCCCAAGCATTTTCGGCCAAAAGAAGTGTTCCCTTAACACCTCGACAGTCTTCACAACACCGAAGTGGCCAGCTAACCCACCACCATGAGCCTCACGAACCAACAACTCCCGAATTGGGTGTCTTGGTACACATAGTCGGTTTCCCTTGAAAAGAAACTTGTCTTGCATCAGAAACTCGCCATGGGCACCAGATTTACACTTGACAAACAATTCCCCAAACTCCTTATCATCTAAATAACATGGCTTCAAAATTTCAAAGCCTAAAATACGAGCCTCCAACACAGCCAGCAACGTGTACCTGCGAGAAAGAGCATCGGCGACGACATTGCTTTTGCCATCCTTGTACTTCGATGAGAAGTGAAAGGATTGCAAAAACTCGACCCACTTAGCATGACGCGGACTCAACTTTTGCTGCCCATTAATATATTTTAACGACTCATGATCCAAGTGTAAAATAAAATGACTCGGACGCAAATAATGACTCCAATGATTAAGGGCCCTAACAATTGCATACAATTCTTTATCATACGTGCAATAATTCAAACGTGCACCACTCAACTTTTCCGAGAAATATGCCACTGGTCGCTTAGCTTGAATTAAAACCGCCCCAATCCCCACACCGCTAGCGTCGCACTCGACCTCAAATGGTCGTGAGAAATCTGGAAGAGCCAGAATGGGGGCAGCACACAGTCGGTCTTTAATCAATTCGAATGCGGATTGGGCTTCTTTACTCCAAACAAATTCACCTTTCTTTAAGCAATTAGTGATTGGACTTGTAACGGAACTGAAATCACGAATAAAGCGCCTATAAAAAGAAGCTAAACCGTGAAAGGAACGAACCTCACTGATCGTACTAGGGGCAGGCCATGTCTTTATTGCTTCGATTTTGATAGGGTCGACGGACACCCCATCTTTTGAGACCACGTACCCCAAGAATACTACCTGATCGACGGCAAAAGCGCACTTCTCTTTTTTTCCATATAATTTCTGGGCAAGCAGGACATCAAAAACCCTTCTCAGGTGTAATATATGCTCCTCCACGTCTTTACTGTATACCAAAATATCGTCGAGATACACTACCACGAAATGACCCAGGAAAGGCTTGAGAACTTCATTCATAAGTCGCATAAAGGTACTCGGGGCATTAGTGAGCCCAAAAGGCATGACGGTCCACTCATATAGACCATGTTTCGTTTTAAAAGCCGTCTTCCATTCATCTCCCTCACGCATACGAATTTGGTGGTACCCGCTTCGTAAATCAATTTTCGAGAACACCTTGGACCCGTGCAACTCATCGAGCATGTCATCGAGCCTCGGAATTGGGAAACGGTATTTAATTGTGATGTTGTTCACTGCTCTCGAATCAACACACATACGCCAAGTACCGTCCTTTTTTGGCACGAGCAAAACTGGTACGGCACACGGACTCATGCTCTCCCGAACATACCCATGCTCCACCAACTCGTCAATCTGCCTTTGAAGCTCCTTAGTCTCCTCTGGGTTGCACCGATAAGCTGCCTTATTTGGCAATGGGGCTCCGGGTAAGAGATCAATTTGATGTTCGATTCCCCGAATTGGAGGTAGACCGGGTGGCAATTCTTCGAGAAAAACCTCCTGGTACTCAATTAGTAATTCATCAATTAAGGGATTCGAATGGCTACCTGTTTTTGTGATCAATTCGTCTTTAGTCACCAATAAATAAATCGTCTCCCCTTGATCGATAGCTTGTTCAATCTCTTGTTCCCTGACCAACATCACCAGACCTGCATCTTTCTTCTTTTTCGTGCTCATAGCACGGACATCGCTGGCGGACATGGGCTTCAAAATAATTCTTTTGCCATTGTCTTTCAATTCGTACTCGTTGTTTCTTCCCCGATGGGTTACATCCCTATCAAACTGCCAGGGGCGGCCCAACAATATGTGACACGCATCCATAGGGATTACGTCACACAAAACTTCGTCAATATAGGAGCCCATCGATAGGCCTACTCGAACCTGCTTTGTCACCTTCACTTTATTCCCATCATTCAGCCAGTGAAGTGAATATGGTTTAGGATGTGCCAGGGTAGTCAGTCCTAATTTCGAAACCATGTCGCTAGAAGCCACGTTTGTACAACTACCTCCGTCAATAATCACACTGCACCATTTATCCCGGACCTGACACTTGGTATGGAACAATTGTTCGCGTTGATCAGAGTCGACGGATTCGGGATGAACCTGCAATGAACGAAGAACCAAAAGGGTATCGTATATAGGAGCCTCGTATCCTTCTATCTCCTCCTCGTCCCCTCCCTGTTCGAGATTAAAAATACTCCCTAACCTTTCTTCTTCCTCGATCTCTTCACGAAAATCGATGGCCTCTCGTAATGTCACTATTCGTTTATTAGGGCATGAACTCTGATAATGCCCGAACCCTTGGCATTTGAAACAACGTACTCTCGAAAGACTAGTCTCCCTTCCCGAGTCAGAGGTCTTAGGTCACTACAACAAACTGACACTTGGGCCACGATTTATGCCACAAAAAATTATAATTCGTGGCTTAATTTTGCTTAGCCACGGGAAAAATTTCTTTCAATAATTTAGAAAAATTTTATGCCACGGGAAAGCCTTTCCCGTGGCAAAAAGTCACTTGCGCCACGAATTTGGCAACAGCCGTGACTTATAATTAATTTAGCCACGAACTATATCGGACCCGTGGCGAAAGTATATCTAGCCACGAGTTGTTCCGTGGCAAATATTTTTTTTAGCCACGACATATATCTTGTCCGTGACAATGCATTTGCTTAGCCACGAATTAAGAAACACCGTGGCTAAATCTTTGAAGACTTGAATAAAGATATATTTATGTTAAGTAAAACGTAAACCTTGTTTTTAAAAAAAATACAAATACTGAATAAAATTTAGACAAATATAGATAATATTAATGTAGATTTAGATATAAATTTTTTAAAATACTTGATTATTTAATAAAAATTTGGTATTCTTTTATTTTATCTAATAAGATTTAAACTTTTGTCAAATTATATACAAAATTGGTATTGTTTTTTATTTTATTACAAATCAGAATTATTAATCTTTTATTTCATAACAAGGATATTTTAAAATTTTATCTAAATAAATATATATGTTTATGAAAATTGTGAATTTATGTCAATTTGTTTTATTAATTTTAATTTAAAATTTATAATCTTGAAAAATATTCATAAAAGGGTTTATCACGTTCAAAAATATAGCATATCAAATTAAATAATTTAGTTATTTATTATCTCTAATTTAGAAATCAAAACCTAATATATTATGAAACTATCTCATTTAAAAATTGATATATAACTTTTTTTTTTAATATTTATATTAAAAAAAAATAGATGAAATTTATTTTGTGAAAAAAAAAGTATAAAACAGATCAAAACCTAATGTTTTAGAAAAAAAAGAGTTAGATAAAAAAATGATTAAATAGTATAAGTTCGCTTAAAAAATGAAAATAAAGATAATCTTCAACAAATTAATAAATCAATAAAGAAAAAAATGTTGAAAATAAGCGATCACGGGGTATGTTGAAAATATGTTGAAAATAAGTGATCAGTAATTTAAAATCAGTTTTATAAATAATAGAAAAATTTTGAATAAAGAATCGATCAAGTTGAAAGTTACTTTCTTTTATAATTTTTTTTTCTAAAATTATACACTTATAATTTTTTTTAAATTACTCGTGTAAAATACACTTTGATAAAAAATTGATTACAAATGCAATTCTTGAGACTTATTCGAACTGGTTTTGAATTTATTCTACATTTGTCTAAATAATCATACGTTTCAAAGTTTAAATTGGTTAAATGACAAACGGTTGAAGTTCAAACAAAGACGAAGTAACATAAAAAATTGGAGTTGATCGAGAATCAGTTTTTTTTTTATTGAAGTGTACTTTAAAAGAGTTATTTTAGTAAATGTGTTTATAAGAAGTATTTATAGAAACTGAATTTTAAAAAAGAGTAATTTCTTATTTACGCTTGAAGAAAATGGAAAAAAAACAAGAAAATCTATTGTACAACAATTGTTTTTATTTTATTTTTGGCATAAAGTCACCACTTTTTGGTTAATAGTTGTAAAAAAATATTTATTTTTTGTTTTTAGAAAAGAGTAATTTCTCTCGTCTTTTTGCGTAAGAGAAAAAATGAAAAGATTGGTAAAAAAGAAAATAAAATTAGAATGTCGCTCAATTAAGGAAAAAAGGATAACATGATTGAATTAGCTTTTTAAAAAATATTTTTGTTGATTTCGGCAAAAACAACGACTCAAAATCATTAACCGGGAAGTCAACATCAATAACTGAAGTGTTTTGGCCAAAATAATGTATTTTTCAGGAAAAATATGTAAATCAAGTATCACTTTTATCTTCGACTGATAGTTAATATAGTTTTTGAAAGACAACAATCATTTTAAAAGGATTCAAAGTTTTAATTATAACAACAAATGTTAACTTTCATCTTTGAAAGGTCATCATAAAAACTCCACAGTTAAGCGTGCTCAGGTGAGAGTAGTCATGGGATGGGTGACCTCCTGGGAAGCTTCTCCGATGCGTACAAGTGTATTATTGGTGACACGAAATGCCGTTCTAATGAATTAGCTTAACTAGCAAATCAAGTATACGGCCCGGCAAAATTTGGTTTGAAAAAAATAATAATATTTTTCATTATATTAATTTATTTTATATATATCTCGTTAGCCACGGGAATTATTTTTGGCCACGAGAATAAATTTTTAGCCACGGGAGTTATTGGCCACAGGAGAAGCCATGGCTAAAAATTGAAATTTAGCCACGATATCGGTTTTCCCGTGGCTATCAGTTAGCCACGGGTACTTGGGCCACGAAAGGTATTCCCGTGGCAATATGTTTTAGCCACGGAAATTTAGCACTTGCGCCACGAATTTTATCGTGGCTCAAGTGCTAAATTGTAGTAGTGGGTGTAGGTTTGGATTGACTGCTTGAAACAGGGGTCGAAACGGGTTTGGGTGTAGAAACTGGTTTAGGATGAAAAGTAGCGGATCCATAGTCCCTGCTGCTACCCGAATATTTGGTTCTATTTTGGGCCTCAATCTTTATACATAAATTGCATAATGTATCGAAATCCGAATAAGGGTACAACTCAACGGAATTGGAAACATTACGATTTAATCCCCGTAAAAATCGCGACATCTTATGCTCCTCGTTTTCTTCTAATTCCCCCATCAGAGTTAATTTCTCAAATTCATCAATATACTCGTCAATACTCATTTTATCTTGGGATAAATCCACAATTTTCCGATACAAAGTTAACCTATGCGTACTCGGGACATACCTCTTCCGTAATTTACGCTGCAATGAATCCCAGGATGAAATTTTCTCCTTGCCTGCTCGTTCCCGCCTGGATTTCAGTCCTTCGTACCAAAGCGATGCTCCCTTACTCAATTTCAGGATCGCATATTTACACCTCTTCTCATCGCTCAATTCTTTGAAATCGAACATCCTCTCGATTTTTCTTTCCCATTCCAGATAGTCTTCTGGGTTGATGCTGCCCGTGAACTCGGGGAGTTCAGTGACTTTAAACTCGTCTTGTTTGGGCCTGTACCTACTGCCCGTTGGTTGGTTGCGAAGCATTTCCCGGATTTGAGTGAGCAATGTTTCATCGTCGAATTCTGCCATGGTATGTAAGTTATAAATTTTTTTTTTTTTTTTAACGAAATAGGACGAACGACCCCAAGATCGTCTTAGGATTTTAGGAAATCAAGAGCCGAAGCTCTGATACCACTTATGATACGTATTAGACAGCGGAAAATAACGAATAAGGATATATTCGACAAACTAGACCTATAGCTTGACGAATTACGAGACAAAGCCAAGACCTATTGACTCGAGACTCAACTAAACAACACAAGAGACGCGTCAAGTGTCGAATAAAAAAATGTGCTCAACAATTAGTCGAAAAACACAAGGTTTTGATTGAATTTTGTGATAAAACTTGGATCATTATTCCATTACATACAAGGCTTTAAATAGCCAGCAAAACAAGCAGTTCAAACGTAAGAAAATACAAAGAGTTGTCTTAAACAACTTTATTTAAACAAGCAATTAACAACCATTATTAAAGAAGCAAACTCCTTGAGCTACTACTGATAAATGCTTCCCTTTATTGCCATAATACCACTTGATAAAGACGGAATAAGAACTGCCAAAATTCATGACCCGAAACACGTAAGCAAACTCACGAACTGGGCTCGCACAACCGGGTCTGTTCTGGCCAATGCACCCGTGCTACTCAGTACCGTATCATGCTCAAATTGAAATTTTACAAAAAGAATTAGCCGAGGCTAAATTGTTTTATCAAAAGTGGGAAGGAAGCCAGAATGTTTTAGAATTCCTTTTAAAACAATCACAAGAATACGAAAAGCTTGAAAACAATGCTGGACTTGGTTTCAAGCGCAACAGTAACACTCACTGATGCATTCGAAACCGAGACCCAAGCAAGACTGATTTTCGAAAAAGAAAATATGCTGGCCTTCCTGAATACATTATTTGTAACTATTGTGGCAAGACGGTTCATGTGTTTAATGGTTGTGAAAAGAGAGTCCTTGACTTAAAAAAGAGCACTAAAGTAACTAAACAAGTTTGGATTAAGAAAGACTTAGTAAAGCAAGCAAGTCTCAAGAAGGGACCCAAATTTATTTGGGTTCCTAAACTAACTGTTTGATATCTTATAGGCGTTAGTGAGGGGCAACAACAATTGGTACTTAGACAGTGGATGCTCTCGTCACATGACGGGAAATGAAACCCAATTCCTCTCGCTTGAAGCCTACGATGGTGGCATGGTGACTTTTGGTGACAACAAAAGAGGTGAAATCATTGGTATTGGAAAAGTTGGTAAGTCAAAGTCACTATGTGTCGACAAAGTGTTGCTTGTCAAAGGTTTGAAACACAATCTCTTAAGTATCTCACAACTATGTGATCGTGGTAATATTGTTGAGTTTTATGCTAGTGAATGTAGAATTCTTGATGGAAAAACTAGAGAACTCATTCTTGAAGGAAAACGTGTTAAAGATGTTTACATGACTAATTTATGTTCATTGTCCGGTCAAACCTTATCATGCATGAGTGTCCAAAAGAATGACCCTTGGCTTTGGCATAAACGGTTAGGTCATGTTAATGCTAAAACACTAAATACTCTCAAGAAACTTGATCTAGTAGATGGCATTTCTAACATAAAATTTGAATTTAAATCACTATGTGATGATTGTGTTAAGGGAAAACAGGTAAAATGCTCCTTTAAATCCAAAAAGTTTGTTAGCACTTCTCGTCCTCTTGAGCTTATTCATATTGATTTATATGGACCCATGCGCATTGTAAGTAGAGGTGGAAGTCGCTATATTTGTGTCATTGTGGATGATTTTTCAAGGTATGTTTGGCTACTTTTCTTAAGTTCTAAAGACCAAGCATTTGATGAATTTTTAATTTGGGTGAAAAAGGTCCAAAATAAATTTGGTTTGAAACTTGTCTCCTTGAGATCCGACCATGGAACCGAATTTGAAAATTCATCATTTGAGGATTATTGTGATGAGCATGGTGTTAGTCATAACTTTTCAGCCACAAGAACTCCCCAACAAAACGGGGTTGTGGAACGAATGAACCGAACTCTTGAAAATATGGCTAGGACCATGCTTATTAGTTCTAAAGTGCCGAGGAACTTTTGGGCCGAAGCTGTTAACACTTCTTGTTACATCTACAATCGAGTCATGATAAGAAAAATCATTAACAAAACCCCTTATGAGTTACTACGAGGTAGAAAACCTAACATCTCACATTTAAAGTGCTTTGGTAGTAAATGCTTCATTCACAACAATGGTAAAGATAACCTTGGAAAATTTGATGCTCGTAGTGATGAAGGAGTTTTTGTTGGCTACTCGGACCGTAGTAAAGATTACAAAATTTACAATAAGAGAACTATGAAAATGGAAGAAAGCGTTCATGTAATATTTGACGAATCTAGTCTCTTTGTCTTAAATGAACAGGTTGATGAAGAAGAGGATGATGATGATTTCGAAATTGGGATGATACGTCATAATATGGATCAAGTAGTTGATGAGGCTGAGCAACAGTCGGAGCCACTGTTGCATGATGAAGCTGGCCAAAATTCAGGGGGAACTAATCCTCCCTCATCTCAAGATGATGCTAGCTCATCCAGGGGGAATGAGGATGCAAGTTAGCAGCTTACTCAAACAGAAACTATTCCAGAATCATCCTCACAAAACAATCTGGATGCAATAGTGACGCCCACTGTGACACCACAACCAAACGAAGCCTCAAACACTCTTGTCCTAAAAAAATGGAAACACCAAAGCTCTCACCCTCTCTCAAATCTAACCAGTGATCTAAATTCTGGAATGAAAACCAGATCATCGCTCCAAAACTTTTGTGCCTTCAATGCATTCCTCTCTCAAATTGAACCTGCAAATGTCACAGTAGCTCTCACTGATACATGTTGGGTGACAGCCATGCAAGAGGAATTAAACCAATTCGAAAGAAACAAGGTATGGCATCTTGTCCCTAGGCCCTCTCATCGTATTGTAATTGGTACGAGATGGGTCTTTCGCAATAAGCTTGATGATTCCGGAGAAATCGTAAGGAATAAAGCTAGACTAGTGGTGCAAGGTTATAACCAACAAGAAGGAATCGATTATGATGAAACCTATGCACCGGTAGCTAGGCTTGAAGCCATACGAATGCTTATAGCTTTTGCATCTCATATTGGCATAAAACTTTTTCAAATGGATGTAAAAACCGCTTTCCTAAATGGTTATCTCGAGGAAGAAGTTTTTGTTGAACAACCACCGGGCTTTTTAGACAATGAATCTCCTAACCACGTTTTCAAACTTGATAAAGCACTTTATGGTTTAAAACAGGCTCCTAGAGCTTGGTATGATAGGCTTTCAAAAATTTTATTGGAAAATGGTTTCTTACGTGGTTCGGTTGATAAAACATTGTTTATTAAGTCACAGTGTGATGAACTGTTGCTTGTTCAAGTATATGTCGATGACATTATCTTTAGTGCAACAAATGAAGTTCTTTATAAATACTTTTCGGATCTAATGAAATCTGAGTTCGAAATGAGCATGATGGGAGAGCTTGGATTTTTCCTTGGTCTTCAAATCAAGCAAAGTGAGAAGGGAATAATGATCCATCAACAAAAGTATTTGAAAGAAATGCTAAGTAAGTTTGGGTTGACTAATGCTAAACCTTATGCTACACCTATGGCTTCTAACATCAAACTCGACAAAGACGAAAATGGTAAGAGTGTTAGTGCAACCGTGTATCGAGGTATGATTGGTTCATTACTTTATTTAACCGCTAGTCGACCCGACATACAATTTAGTGTATGCTTGTGTGCCCGCTTCCAATCAAATCCTAAGGAATCACATTTCAAAGCCGTTAAAAGGATTTTTAGGTACTTGGTTGGAACACAAAACCTATTTCTTTGGTATCCATCTTATTATGATCTTGATCTTGTAGGTTTTTCCGATGCGGACTACGCGGGTTGTGTGGTGGATAGGAAGAGCACTTCGGGTATTGCCACTTTCTTGGGTCCTTGCCTCATCTCATGGGCCTCCAAGAAGCAAAACACCGTTGCACTATCCACGGCTGAAAGTGAATACATCAGTGCAGCGCTCTGTTGCACGCAGATTCTTTGGGTTCGACAACAATTGCATGACTACGGTATTATCTTCGAAACAACTCCTATATTTTGTGATAACACTAGTGCAATTAACATTTCAAAGAATCCCATACAACATTCACGAACTAAACATATCGAGATAAGGCATCATTTTTTACGTGATCAAGTCGAGAAAGGAAATATTTGCCTTAGCTTTTGTAGAACCGAAAATCAAATTGCAGACATTTTTACAAAACCGCTAGAAAGAGAACAATTCGTAAAACTTCGGTTGGAAATTAGTTTATTGGGTGACATCTGATTCTAGTTATTGTATTTTCCTAAATGATTGACTAGAGTTGAGAACATTCATATGATTATTCTAGTTGTAGATTAGTTCACTACATGCAAAAATGTGGTCCAAGAATATGAATAAGTATGCTTGCATTTGAATTGATTTTGCATTGAGCCACTCAACACATTCATCACAATATTAACCCTCTCAAAGTAAACCGTCAAAACCAAAACTACTCAAAATGCCTCCTAAAACCACCATAAACCGAGAACTCAAAAGCCTTCCAAGTTCTTATGATTCAAATCAACGAGTTCGATCAAAGAAATAAATGTCTTCTCTTGCCAAATCCGCTGCCACATCCAAAAGTTAGGAAGTACATTTGTTCAAAAAATTCAATGTAGCATGTCCTTCATATCTGCCACAGTCAAGGCCACTGTATCAAAAAGAAAAAAAAAATAATTGGAAAGAAAAAGAAAAAGAAAAAGAAATTGAAGTGGAGGTTGAAAAAGAGGCTGAGAAAATTCAAAAGAAAGTAGATATCAAAGAGGAAAGTGTGATTGAACCAAGAAAAGGAAATGAACAAACTGTTGGGGTTGTGTATAGTCCATAAAAATAATGATATTCCAGTCCTTTTGAAATTTGCTTCAAATTAAGAAACTGAAAAGAGTTTCTCACTCAAAGCCTTCAAAGAAGAAGAGGTATTCAAGGAAGACGAGTGTTATTGTCATGGATCTTGATGAAATTGGGGAAAAGATGATTTTGTTTTATGCCACAGTGCACGTGGCTGTTGCATATGCTACCTTTTCAGCTATCATTAACCATAAAACTCTTCTTAGCCTTCATATTCCTTATCTTAATCCATGTTGGCTTGATGTTTAATAAATTCTTTTGCAAACCTTACTTGTTTTTGCCCTTTGAACATATGCTTTGTGTGTTGTTGAACTACGTCAATTGTGTTGTTCTTATCTTGATGATGTCAAGAGGGGGAAGTATTTTAACTGTGTAAGTGTGTGATCCTTTAACTCTTAGGCTAGCGTTCACCGTAACATGTTTTGCCTCATGATTGGATGCTCTACTTAGGCTAATGTAGATTGACCCTTCAAACCTTGATCATGTTTAATTATGTCTTATATTGAATGCTTAAAGTTCGACAATCATGGACTAAGGGGGAACTTCACACATTATTAAAACTTGCCATCATCAAAGGGGGAATTTGTTAGAACCACACTTGGTTGATGATGCCAAGTTTCATTGTCATTTAATGGTTTGCTTCTTAGTTATGACTTATAGCATTTGAAGCTCTCAATTATTTCTCAAGGATGATGCAAAGAAGATCGAAGATGAAGAAAACCTTAGCCAAAGTCAAATGTTGTAAACGAGGTAGTGTAACATTCTTAGTTTGTCAAGTGACTGCAAAACCATGCAACAGTGCAAGTCACTGTGGTTTCTAATACAACGAAAGGAGAATTTTCGAAAATCTCAAACGTGTTGATCTTTTATAAAGAACTCTTATTTTCAAAAGATTGACTTACTCTAAATTAGAAAAACAAGAGGAGTGTATTTGGGTGTTAAAGCTAATCTTATTGAAATATTATTTCCCAAGATTTATGGAAGATAATATTTTATTTCCTAAAGATTTATAGAAGATAATAATTACCAAATTTTTATAGAAAAATTTATCTCCCATAAAAATTTATAGAAGATATTCTTTGCTTTGCAAATGGAAAGATTTCTTAAGCATACAAATCTAATTATTTCTTTTGAAATATGATTATAATCTTTCACACACTTTTTCTTCTATAAATAACCTCCTTATTTCTCATTTATTGTAAAGACTTTTAAGAGCATTTATTGAGAAACTTTTGCAAATTATTTCTGAATTTAAAGCTTTGTTTTCAAGTGTTTGCAAAATTGTTTTTAAGTTTTAAAGTCTTCAAATCGTTTTTCAAAAGAGCTGTAATTCTCCGTGTATCAGTTCGCTGCACTGTGACATCTAAGTTTGTTCCATGATCTCGTGTTTAGGTCTTAATTGTGATCTCCATGTTCATTCAGTGAACGATTGAGATTAAAGACTCTGTAAACCTGTGAGATAGAACACATAAACTCTTGAAGCGGAGTAGCTTTAAGTTTGAGTGCAACCGGGGTTGGTTGGGGAGTTATTTTCATTGTAAGGGGTTTAGTAAGTTTGAGTAAATTTTCTAAACAAGCAATAAAATAACGTTGGACGTAGGCTTCAGAGTAGAAGCTGAACCAATTTAAAAATATCGTATTGTTTGTTCATTTACTTTCACATTCCGTTGCTTATTATTTACTTACTACTCATCTCGTTATTTTGCCTACGCCACAGTCTTCCATACTGTGACGTATTGCATATCTTGCTGCTTTGTCTGTGTCACAGTCCTTCATACTGTGACTCAGACCTACGGTTACTTCTTGTGAACTTAAATTCAATTAAGCTTCTCAAGTCTCGTACTTAATTGTTATTGCTTGTGTTATCAAATAACCAAGTTAAGTAGAAATTTTTAAAAGTACACCTAATTCACCCCCTCCCCCTCTTAGGTGTTAATCGTTTTTAACTTTTCAACTTCCCTAGCAAGTTTTCTCAAAATTATCCTTTGGGTTCCTTAGAATTATAGGGTAAAACTTGCTAAAAAAAATTCAAATAGAAAATCTTTTAAAAGTTTATACAACTTCCTCAGCATGTCTTGATTCTTGTTCCAATCAATCACAGACTCGTAACTCTTTGATTATGGATTATGATTGAATAACGTAAAATAACTTATTAAAGTGATTGCACTTCTTTCTATTGCGACTATTTTAGGCCTTTATCACCCCTTCACCAGATTGTACTGAGAAATTTAAGGGATACATCCGACATAAGACGATCATGTTGGTGAACTCTTAGTTCACTAATATGGTCTATATAAAGCGCGTGCTTTGTTTCATTGTTGTTGCTGTCTTTAGATCGCGGTGACTGTGTTGTTCTTTTCTTTATTTTTGGGTTAAGATCGTTTCAGCTTTTCAGAATGCAACGACTTACTATCCACACTAACCTGTAAGATGAGATTTCTAGACTCTAGTGATTACTATTTACTTAAATCATATGCTGATCTGCAGGAAGTCGATCAGTATTAAAATGATAACTCGTAATTGATAGGTCTCTAGATGCTGCAAGTCTGCAAGATTGCAACTCTAACTGATCCAGAATAATCTCTCTCTCGATATATAACAACAGTTACATTCCCTTTAGCTAGACGACTTAATTAGATTCCTGGCCACGTATATTGCATGATATGTGTCCTTGCTGAAATGGACATATTCGGTGATTCGATAGGGAATTTAAGATACTTGTTGGTTCATCCACCCTAGCTGTTTTCATTCTGTAATGAATGAAATGATTTGCATAAATGGAGCACTGTTACACAGTTTTTGCATTCTCATGTTAGTCTAGCTACTAGCTATAGCTTGTGTGGTTTCATTGTGTTATTATCTGATGTTTCTTGTCGCACTGCCGAGGAATGGCCGATGCGATCTATGTGCTTATTACCATCGTACATTGATTTAACATATTTTGCCAAGAGTCTGTCTATATGATGTGTCTTGAGCGTGAAAAGTAGCGCTGGTCAAAGGCGGTGGCCAGCCCGGCCCGACCCGCCCTTCGGGTCACACTTATGCCCAGCCCGCCCCGACACCAACCAGGGCCGGTTCCGGCCTCCTCCTCAGACCCGACCCTCCTAAAACCTGGCCCGCCCTCCAGGCCCCTGTCGCGCCCCACCTAACCCGCCCCAACCCGGCCCGCCTGCCCCTAGGGCCGGTTCCGGGCCCCCTCACCTAACCCGACCCAACCCGCCCCCAGCTCGGCCCGACCCGCCCAACCCTAGTGAAAAGCATGCTCCCGAATAGATAAAACCAAGTCTTTTGCAAATATTTAAGCATTTTGTTTGTCTTATCTATGAAAGTGATAGTTATTTGACCCGGCAGATATTGTCCGTCTTAAATGAGAATTTGTGTTATTCAATATCCCAAGGTTTTCGATTTTAGCAATTATTGTATGAGACATTCACCCCGTGAGACAATTCATTTTTATAGAAAAAAATTAAAAAAACGGAAAATTCAAGCGGTACCTTTGAGGTTTGACGTTTTGCACGATATGCCTAATTTTTATATCCGAAAATGTTTAAGAGGCCATAACTCGTGTTTGCGAGCTCAGAATGTGACAATTTTTTTTTCAAATCGAACATCTTTTCGAGAACTACGAATTGAAAAACAAATTATCGAGTTTGGAACTCGTGACCAAGAGATATGGTCATTCAAAGTTTTTTCGATAAAAGAAACTTTGAAATACAAAAACTCCTAGCCACGATATCCGAATACGACAATTTTTTTTTCAAATCGTAGTTCTCGGAAAGATGATCGATTTGAAAAAAAAATCATCACTTTCTGAGTTCGTAAACACGAGTTATGGCCTCTTAAACTTTTTTGGATAAAAAAATTGGGCATATCGTGCAAATTGCCAAACCTTAAGGGTACCACGTGAATTTTCCGGTAAAAAACAATTAGTCTTTTACACTAAAAATTCTACAGCTGAGACCGTCTTTATTTCAATTTACAATCAAGTCAATCTTGATTTTCTTAGCCAAATTAAAAGATTTCCTATTAAATATTGATGAGTGATAATTTCTTGATTGTACACCAAAATAATTTAATATACGAGTGATAGTTTCTTGATTGTACACCAAATTAATTTAATATACGACTGATAATTTAATATTAAATGGAATTAATGGAGGTAAAAGAGAAAAAAAAGGATATTAGATGCGTAAGTTGGGAAATATACGAGTCCCATCAGTGATTTAGTGAGATGAAAAATGTATGATTTTATTATTTTTTCTATTATTTGTATTAAATTGTAGAGTGGCTTAGACTTAACATCATTTAAATATTGCAGGCGTATTCTCTTGTACATCTTCTCAAACTTGCATTACATACATTATAAACACAGTGTTCCGCGGTCTTACATAAGTATTTTTTGTAGTTAAATGAGGCGCGAGGCCAATAAATATATGATAAGGGGTACTCAAATCGTGACAAATTATCTCGATACCTCTATATTTACATAAATATTTGAACGAATTTAACAAAAGTGATCATTTAATCATACACATAAGGTATACACATACATTAGGTATACACATACATTATACTTCATATAGTAAAAATATAAATCGATGTGATAATACATGATAAGTAGGAATTTAAGTTCATAACAAAATGAATTACAAATGTACATAACAATCGTTTGTCATACAAATGCCAAAACGGGACTTGACAAGAAATAAATAAGAAAATAAGGCACGTATTATGATCAGATGATATTACAATAATATTCAACTAGTTTTATGCGCCCGTGCAAAAATGCACGGGTTGTATTTTCATAATTGATATTAATAAAGTTTAAAAATAAGGTATACTTTAAAATCTAAATTTATTAATTGGGTAAAATGTAGTAATACACTTTTATCTTTGTCCCAATTATTTTTTCGCATTTGATTAAAAGACCCCTTATAAAGAGTATAAAAGATAAACAAATGAATAAGGAGGGATTATGTTAGAGCAACTCCAATGGCAAGCTACGTGACCTTGTAGCTTGCATTTCTACATCATTTTTTTAAGCTACATAACTTTCAATCTACATCACCCTCCAATGGTAAACTACAATACATTGTAGCTTACAATACCCCACCTGACAATAAATACTATATTTTATATTATTTTAGTATTTTTTAATTAATTATTTTTGTCGTTTAAATGTCAAGCCATGTAGCTTGGACAAGCTACAATGGCTTACAAGCAGGGTAAGGTTTTTTGTCTCCAATAGTAAGCATACCGCTTGACAATTTTTAATAATTGCAAGCAAGTCCCTAAATGCAACCATTGGAGTTGCTCTTATAGTCTTCCTGAAAACTGAGATATCCGTCTTAATATTAAAATATGTCAAATATCACCTCACATATGCCTATAGGACAAATATTATACTTTTTGCTATTTATTATGTCTTTGTTTTATCCACCCCAAATGTCACGAACATGTCTTTATATCACGAACAAATACGAATCCTTTTTTTGAGTAGAAAACAAACCTTATATCACGAACCTCCCTCTCAAGCGAAAATGTCTTTATTTGGAGCAAAAAATATGTATTTTAATTCTTTTGTAATTCAAGATTATAGATCTAATCATTATTAAAGAGTAAGATTTTAAATTATTTTTTAAGTACCTCTTCTCTGTAATTTTAGCTATATACGGAGTATATAATGTCATCATCTTAAAGAGGTATCACTACAAGAAAACAACATTCAGGCGACTGATATTGGCGACTAATTTCAGTCGCTAAAATGAATTTGGCGACTGAAATCAGTCGCCAAGACCCAGTCGCAGTCATTAGTCGCCAAAAAAATTCGGGCGACTACTTTCAGTCGCCAAATTTGGCGACTGAAAAAAGCGTCGCCAATATGGCGAAATGGCGACTGAAATCAGTCGCCATAATTGGTGACTGAAAGTAGATGTAGTCGCCAAATTGGCGACTGAAATCAGTCACCATCAGTCGCCATTTTGGCGACTACCCAAGTATTCAGTCGCCAATTTGGCGACGGATTTTAGTCGCCAATCAGTCGCCAAATGGCTTTTTAATTTGCAAAAATACAGGGGTTTTGGCGACTGAAAATAGTCGCCAAATGAACATTTCAGTCGCCAAAATACCTGTGATATTGCAAGAAAATTTCTGTTTTCATCCTGCCATTTCGTTACCATACCATACCTGCAAGTATACAAGAAAACAACCATAATTTCACACATTTACAACAACACGATGTGAAACCAACATCCTCATATAGATAAAGAAAATTGTTTCAAGTTTACAAATCTTCTTAAATGTTAACAAACCGAGTTTAAAGAAGCACAAGTCACAAGTTTCTAAACTAATATCAGAAGCCAAGGTTCATATTAGATTCGGCTTGCATTACACCACCTCCATTGCCTTCATCATAATCCGCCGAAAGGGAGGCAGACCTTGGTTGCAATTGTCGAACCTGCTTTCCCAAGCCTTGAATTTTTCTTTCATTATCCTTAATTCTTCATCCCTTTCCGCGATTTTTCTTTTTTCCTCGTCAAGTGCGGCTTGGAGTCTTCCCACGATTGTCGGCTCGAAGGTTTGTTTTGAGGTGGACGACATTCTTCCCCTTGGAGTTTCGTAAAATACGTTCTTTGCCGACCCAATCCCGTAGACATTCCCCTTCTTGAAACCCTTTACCAAGTCGAACCAAAGCTCGTTATCGGATTTCTCGGGATGCCTAAGTTTCTCGGCGGAAAATGCTTCCTACAAAATATAAACATTGTTATTAAAAATAGCTACAAAATTGGTTAAACATTCAAAAAATTGAACTTATTGTAAAAATACAAAAATGCTTGAAACTTACATATAATTCCTTATCTTTTGGTTTGATCCAATATCTTCTATTGTATTCGAGTCGGGAATGGGTGTCAAGGAAGAGCTCCGGAGCTGTGGGCGTGTTAGCTTTTTTCTTCTTACCCTTCTAAAAGAATAAATTAAAGACTTGTATAAGAAAATTTTAATAATAAAAAGAATTTAAGTTATAATTTTCAAATGGAGGAAAAAGTGGAAATTATAACTTACACCCAAAACTAGGTCCAGGAAAGATCGAGATCCTGCGTGATGTGACGGCTCAGCCGCTCCATCTTTCTTTCCTCCTTTTTTTATTTTTGGATGCTTGGGCCGACCTAGCCTGAAACTCCGGAGTTTCACGATATTTAAGCATATCCTCATATGCACCACCTACAAGTTAAATAAGTATTATAAAATATGATAAAATGTGTTAAATTATAACTATATACAAATAACAAAAACAATTAAATACCTCTCATATGCTCCGGCTCCTTCTTCCTCTTGACAACCTTATACATGTTGTCCCTTAACCGTCTAGTGCACGTCTCATTGTACCTTTGACGTACAATATACTCTATTCCGGCCGGCCAGTCAAATGTTTTCTACAATTTAAAAGGTAAGTATTAGTAAAATAAATTATTAATTGAAAACTATAATAATATAAGAAAATATAAACAAAAATAATATACCCTAAAATTATTGAACCATTCCTCTTTTTGTGCAGAGGTAGCCTTTGTCCAACAAGTAGGAGCAACCCCCGTCATCTTCATCTTTGTACTTTGAGTACAACCTCGTACAACCTTTTGAGACGAAAACCTGAAAAATAAATTATGGAATAGTATGCATTTATGTTAAATAATGTAATATAATTATAAAATAATAAATTAAAGACATTGGTCGTTGTCTTAC
The DNA here is from genome assembly GCA_022085475.1 of Heliosperma pusillum. Classification (NCBI taxonomy): domain Eukaryota; kingdom Viridiplantae; phylum Streptophyta; class Magnoliopsida; order Caryophyllales; family Caryophyllaceae; genus Heliosperma; species Heliosperma pusillum. Next base: position 57,742 of record JAIUZE010045654.1, on the reverse strand, counting down.
CAAAAACCCGCGGGATCAAGTATCATCTTCCCTTCCGGGGTGAACTGGATCTCCGATGTCTGATCCGAGGACTCATCGTCATTGGTCGATTCCTCGACCACTACCGGACTCTGCTCATCAACAAACTCCATCTCCTCCTCGTCGACTGAAGAAGTACTACGGCGTCTGTTTGAACCGCCGCCACGTTGTCTACCTCGACCTCCTGCCATCTACAATTACACAAATATTCAAATTGTTAGAAACGGTTAATAACATAAAAATAAAACATAAACATAAACTGTTAATAACATAAAAAACCATCAAATAACATAAAAAACTTAATTAAAATATATATAAATGCTTCTTTTAAACCAACCAATTTTCTTCTTCTTCAGCACCTTCGTCTCTGCTTTAGTACAATCAATAGTACGTGACAAATCACAAACCATATCCCACACCTTATCCCCCGGAAGTTGATCTACAGCATGATTGCGCTCCACTTTACCTTTTCTGAAAGCTTTTTTGTTGCTCCTAAAGGCATGCCCCTCCGGTAAGAATTGTCTATGACAATCAAACCAACTCACTTTATGGGAACAAGGAAGCGAAAATGCTTTGCTTTAGTACATGCAACAAGGACATGCCTTTTTTCCCGCGGTAGACCATCTAGATAGCATACCGTAGGCGGGAAAATCATTAATGGTCCACAACAATGAAGCTCTTAGTTGAAAATTTTGCTTTAAAGACACATCATATGTTTGCACCTACTTCCCACAATTGTTTCAATTCTTCCACCAAAGGTTGCAAATAAACATCTAAGGCGGTTTTTGGATTATCAGGGCCAGGAATAATTAGTGACAAGAAGATGAATTGTTTTTTCATACATAACCAAGGTGGTAAGTTGTATGGAGTGACCATTACGGGCCAAGAAGAGTAATTTCTACCAAACTGGCCAAATGGAGCAAAACCATCCGTACAAAGGCCAAGTCGCACATTACGGGGTTCCTCAGCAAAGTCGGGGTAAAGCATATCAAACCGCTTCCATTCCTCTCCATCACTCGGATGACACATCTTTCCCGGAGTACGGGGATTTTCCTTGTGCCATCTCATTTGCCCGGCAATGTTTTTGGTAGCAAACATTCTTTGAAGTGTAGGAGCTAGAGGAAAGTAAGTTACAGGATTTTCGGGTATTGGTTTCTTACTCTTTTCACCTCTCATTTTTTCATTCTTTCCCTTTTTACCCTTCAAGACAATACTTCCCTCAATTGTCTTATATCTAGCCTTTTCACATTTACTACACTTGTCAAGCAAAGCATCATCCTTCCAAAAGAGCATACATCCATCGGGACATGCATCAATCTTGTAATGCGGAAGTTGTAGACCTTTCACTACTTTTTTTGGTATTGTAGAATGATCGGGTCATGACATTATTATCGGGGATAACATCCTCAATCAAAGAAGCAATGCCATCAACACAAGTAAATGGCAAATTGTACTCACATTTCAAAGTTACTATCCTAGAGGCGGCTTCTAACAATGACATTTTGCTCCCTTCATATAATGGTTTTCACTCGCCTTTAACATATCAAAAAAGGCTTTTGCTTGTGGGTGTGGTTCTTCTTCACTCATTGGTATATGATCATTATTGAAAATATTAGACTCAAATGCATCAACTACCATATCTCTATATGGGTTCTCATTTTGTGGGATTTGAGATTGTTCGGGAAGTGAAAAAAATGATTCTCCATGAGAAATCTAATTGTAGTAGTTTGGACAAAACCCGTTTGTATAAAGATGTTTTTGAACCTCAATGTCATGTAGATATTTCATGTTTTTGCATTTAATACAAGGACACCTAAGTTTTTGTGCTACTAAATCATACTCGTCTTGTTGTCTAGCAAATTCAATAAACTCGGCAACCCCCTTTATAAATCTAGCGGTAGGACGTCTTTTCTTATCAAGTCTATCTTCGTACATCCATGTACGCTCCAATCTCTTCATTTTAATCTAAACATTAACCAACACAACAAGTACAAAAAATACTAACACTAATCAAAACCCCAAATATTAACAACACTAACACAAACAATCATATTTATCAAAACCTTAATACGAAATACACTAACACAAATCAAAATCATCAATACTAACAAAATAATACTAATAACACTAATATTATTAACATACTAAAACTAATCAAAAAACACTAACCAAAACCCCTATACTACCAACACTAACCCAAATCATGAAAATTATCAAAACCCCATTACTAACAACACTAACCCAAATCAAAATTAACAATACCAACAAAATTAATACTAACAACACTAATAATATCAACAACACTACCACTAATCAAAAACCCCCAATTAATCTAAGGATTCAAATTACAACAAATATTTAACATCTAAACCAATAATCATCACAAATGTTTATATAAACATATAAAATCAACTAAATACAAGTAGAAATCACAAATTAAGCAAACTAACTAAATTAATTGAAGGATTGAAATTAGAACAAATATACCTTCACCAATTAGAAGAAACAAAGCAACACAAGAAGAAGGAGAGCACAAAGATCCGGTGGAGCTAGTGTCGGACTGGTGGTCGGAGTGGTGGTTAAGGGAGTGGAGTAGTGGTGGTGGCGATTTTGTAAAGGAAATGGGGATTTTTCGGGTTTTTTGGAGAAGAAATGAGTAAAGTTAGAGTGCGGATGAGTTTTGCGTGTTCTGGAATAATAGCCAAATTGGCGACTGATATGGTAGTCGCCAAATTGGCGACTGATTTCAGTCGCCAAATGGCTTATCAGTCGCCCGAATTTTTTTGATTAAAATCTGAGGATTGTTTCAGTCGCCAATTTGGCGACTGATTTCAGTCGCCCTATTCTAGTTTCAGTCGCTAAATTGGCGACTACTTGTATCAGTCGCCTTATAACAGTCGCCTGAAATAAGATTTCTTGTAGTGTATTATATCTTCCACGTACTATTTCAAGATTAAATTAAAGATTAAATTCATTCCGTGTTTTTCAAATTCATTAACAGATTTGATCTTTTTTGAGAATATCAATTTTTTTTGTAACAAATCTTTCCTATTTAAGCTATTTTTGTAAAGTAAAATAAAGTGTCATTAGTATGTTAAAGGTTTTTGTAAAGCAAAAAAAAAATATTAGTATCCATGTTTTCTTAAATTCATTTAGGATTGAACTTTTCGTTCCAAAGTCTTTTAATTAAAGGAGTCTCTGAAGCAGGTTAGGGAGAAGGAGAAAGATTAAGGCGTCTCTTATTTTTAAAAGAAATTATTATAACCCATAGTTTATAAATGGCCATTGATTTATCCATATTTTTAAATTGCAATACATTGATCTGTATATGTAAATATTTGTACCAAGTAATATATAAATTCGTTGAGTATGAGTGATGAGTTGTGTAGATATATTGTAAATCACATATGATGTATTAAGAAGACGGCATGAAATGTTTCTCTTTTAATATAAGGTAGATATTTTATATTGATTAATGTTATCAAGAAGTGATACGGACTTTTTTTTTATTGATACACAAACCATATAAATAAATATTTTATAAAACTATATATGATGTTGAAATATATGAATTTTACATTTAGAAATTGGCCAAAAAAAGTTTATCTTGTATACTCTTTATTTGACATGTTTATGTTTGAGTATAAAAAAATATTAACCTTAGGAGTATAAAAGATTATGTTATACTTCCTCCGATACATAGAATAGTTTACGTTTACTTTTTGCACAAATATTAAGAATGAGTGAAAATAAGTGGGGTACCTACTTTTACATATGTTAGTTTACCAAATTGCCCTCTTATAAGTTGCTTTTGTTTGTTGTATTAAGAATGGGTGAAAACAAGTGGGGTACCTACTTTTACAAGGATAGTATGGTAATTTAACATAATTATTGATGTCCATTAAAAGAAACGTAAAAAACCAAGTGGAACGGCCTAAAATGGAATACGTAAACTATTCTATGGAGCAGAGGAAGTACTCTTTATTTGATTATGTTAAGACGGGTCACCTTAGTATTAAAAGTTTATCTTTGAGTTTGATGACGTGGGAGTACCAAATTGCTTAAAATGTTTGTCTTTTAATAGATTTAAGATAAATATGTGATTCATGGGTGGGCCTTACCACTTTTTGCCAAAAAGAAAGTGAAAAAAGTCTTTGAGTTTGATGACTTCGGAGCATCAAATTGCTTAAAATGTTTGTCTTTTAATAGATTTAAGATTTATACAACTTTTAGGCAAGCAATTTCCTTCATCGTGAGGAATTGGAGTTACAAGATAATTTCATTTCATGTGATTTGAGATAACCAAACAACTACCATTTTTTGCAATTCACATGAATGTCTCACTTCATTGTGGTTTGTGCAATAAATATATTAAAAATAAAGATTAATTATTTTTCAAATGTTCCTTGATTGGTTCAGTTTTCTAAGAGACCAAGACATGAACATTATTAGCTTTAACAATTTTTTGGTCATCTATAATCAGGGGCGGGCCCACCATGTTGCAAGGGGTAGCGGCCGCTGCCCCAAGTGAGAAAAAGTAATAAAGGAGTCGACTTTCTGTTACCTCAATCAAATATGATTAATTACAGAATAATTATGATTAAGTGCACAAGATGAACATCAAATTTCATGTGTCACAGTAGTTAGGAAATTAAGTCGTATGCTAGATATTCAAGGTTCAATTCTCGGTATCAACAATTTTTTTCTACTATTGATTTCCATAGTGCTCTTATTAAATGTACGCATTAAATGTTTCTTTAAATGGGAGGGTAATCCCAACGAAATAACATTTTTTTTCTATAATCAATTTTCAATTTTTTGTGCGAAATTTCAAATTGTCAATGTTCGGTTATAATTAAATTTATTTGTTAATGACAGCGTATAAAGTACGAATTAAAATTACATCGTAAAAATATAAAGATAAGTCGTTGAGTTATAAGAAATCATCTAAACCATTACATAGAAATGGTTAAATTCTTTGTGAATTACAATTAAATAACAAGATTATTTTTGAAAATAACGAATAGTTGAATTATACAGTAACGAAAATTCGAAGCAATTAGATAGCGTACATTTGCTTGTTAGTTGTGAATTAGCAACTTGAATTCTTTTATGTTTCATAGTACGTTCTTTTTCTTCTTAATTTTCACTTTCAAATGAGAATAATCTTAAGATATTGGCTACCCCAAATAAGTATTTCAGGGTTTGCCCCCTGTCTACGATAATATTTAAAGTCAATGTTTTCTAATGAATCTCAATTGTCTCAAAAACTTAAATCCAAAAGCTAAGAAGAGTTCATTAAAATTATTTTATTTGATGAAATGCATAGTTTTTTTCTAGTTAAAATATATCTCTATTACCTAAGAAAAGCATTAGGTAGTAAAAAATAAACACTTATATATTTAGTATTTCTCGACTATTTACAAAAATTAACTTTTTATAAATTTTATTTATTTTTCAAAGAATGTTTTAACAATTTTTGACAAATATGTAGTTCTTTTGTATACTTTAAATATTTTGATTTTCATAAAATAATTTCAAATTTGTATTCATTTAAATTTGATTTTATTTGTTAACTTTTTTTATTCTATTATATATTTAGTAAAAAAAATGATTAATTTCATTTTTTGTAACATAAATTTTAGATTAAATTTTCATGAGATTTTGAGTAAGCGGCTTAATTTAACTTTTTGTATCGCGATCAACGATGTGAAGTTAGACCTTTTTTTTTAGTAAGTAACCATTAAACATTGCTTTCGTGAGTTTAATAAAGTTGATGACTTTATGGGTTGAGTTGGACATTCTTATCCAATTCTTTAGAGTTGGTTTGAAAGTCGATGGCTTCTAGTTACCTCCCTCATCCAAAAGGTTGGAATAAGTTTTTTTTTTTTGACAGAAGAAAGGATACCGTTTCACAGTTTCATGGCTCTAGACGCAAGCGCATGAGCCATTTTATTACAAGATCTTGGAACAAAACATATACAAAGACAGTGAAAAGACAAACTAATAGAATCGATTTCTTCAATAATGTTTATGTTTCTGAAGTCCGGCTTCGATACCTTCAAGATTTGTGAAATTTCCCTTAAACAGCCCGAATAGATGATCACGTGATGGAAACCACATGAGATAGCCCATCTTAGCCCCTCTTTGATAGCCAGAATTTCAGCCTGTTTCGAGGATTGAGAGAACAAGTGACTTTTGAAGGTAGAAATATGAGATCCATCAAACCTTTTAAGGAACCATCCAAAGCCAGAGGATAAGGAAGAATTCCAAGCCGCATCAACAAAAAGCCTATCAGGCTAGCAGACAGAGAGCATCCCAATAAGGTTATTAATAATCCCACTTTTAATTTTAGTCTCCTCCAAATCAGAGTTTTGGAGATAGCGACGCTCCATACTAGTCGAAGCCTTCTTTTGGGCAGAACTACCCTGTAGCGAGTAAGTTTTCATAGTAGAAAATAGCATTGCCCGTTTCCAAGGAATTCCTAAACAAGGCATTATTCCGAGTAATCCAAATAGACCAGATAGTAGATAAAAAGGACAAGAGTTTGAATTCCTGATCTTCACTTTTTGACAGGAAACGAATCCAGTTAACAATCCACTTTCGAATATCTAAATAAACTTCCAACTCCGATCTAATACCAAGTTTACTACCCGCCCACATTCTTCTAGCAAAGTGACAGTCTCTAAAAATATGATCAGACGTTTCAATGATTTGGTCGTTACAAAAAATATAACACCTATGAAAGTCAACACCTCTCTTCTCAAATTCACTGCCCATCGCCAGAGTATTGGTGATAATTCTCCAAATCAGAATAGTCCAAGATTTAGGTCCCGGTAAAATCCATAAATGTCTTTTAATGAACAGGCGGATATCCTTCGAGATTCTGGATTTATCTGTAGGAGAAGCAGATTTATTCCAAACCGAATCCATTATCTTAAAATACCCACTTCTAACCGTATAATCACCATGAGAAGTCAAATTCCAATAAGCGACGTCCGCATTATTAGATCGGCTAAGAGGAATAGCAAGAATTGTACTAACCGATGAAGGATTGAAGAAAGCATAAATCATAGATGAATTCCAACATAGGGCAGGGTTAATTAAATTTTTAATCTTCTACTCAGAAATAGAAGGAGAGCCATCAAGAAGACTAGGATGAGCCGACGAGGGGTAATCTCCATCAACCCATTTAAAATTCCATACATTTAACTCTGAGAAGGGACCCACTTATAGCCAAACAACATTTTCTTCAAAAGTTTCTAAACCCCGCAAAATACCTTTACCTATCCAATTTAAATTCTTTGGAGCATGCCATTTACAGGGGGAATAATTATTAGCGTCACCAGTTTTATAAGTGTCCAAATTATATTTGATTCTAACAGTACGACTAATAAGAAAGGACGGTGATTGTAGGATGTTTCATCTAGTTTTAGCAAGAAGTGCCTTGTTAAAACACGAGGTATTACGAATACCAAGACCACCTATACCTTTAGGTTGACTAAGGAATAACTTACTACACCAACTGATACCCTGAAATTTCTTTAACCCCTTCCACCAAAACTGTGACAAAAGAGAATCAATTCTTGAAGCCACACTTACCGGTAATTTGAAAACCGATAGAATAAAAGTCGAGAGAGAAGAAAGGATGGACGAAATCAAAGTGAGTCTACCAGCTTGAGAGAGAAGTATTCCATTCCATGATGATATTCTCTTAGAAATGTTATCTATAATATATCTAAAAATATTCTTTTTAGATTTACTCCTATCAATTCCAATATCTGTCGGAGCTCCCAAATACCTTCCCATCGATGAAGAGCCATTAACATCGAAAATCTCATAGCAATCCCTAGCAAAGGTTGGAATAAGTTGGTTATACACTTATATTCTATAAGATCAATCTTGCTTTCTTACCGTCTCAAAAAAAATCAAATAATTCAAATCAAATCAATAGAAAAACCTATGAAAAATTATTAAATAAATATATTAAATGAAAAAAGAAGAATTTATCTCAAACAAAATGAGAAGAATAAAGTTAAGTATGATCCCCATTCTATTAAAACAGAAACATTTAAACACTCCACATTGCGCCATATTATCTACACAACCTCATTTTTTTCACATTTTCATTTCTTTCTATTTTCTTTATTTGACTTTAAGAAGTACAGTTTAATTTCACTATTCAAAATTTTATTAGAAGTCAAGTTTAATTTTCCTATTCCAAAATTTATCAAATATTTAATTTATTGAATTTTATTATGTACATAATTTAAATATTTACATATGCTACACTATAAACAAAAACTTGACATCAATAATAAATCGACTAAGGTAATAATAAAAAAATTACATCCATAAAAAAATTACATTGCTAAATATCCGTGTAATTATGAAATATAAAAATAAAAATCTTGATTAAATTACATAAGTATGCCAAAAAAAATTTAAAAAATTAATTTATTTAAATTACAATGAAGGATAAATTATTAGATTACATACTTGTCAAAATCGTCAGTAGGAGATTGAGTTATGAAACACGGAATATGATGTAAATGAGATGGATTAAGTCCATTTGATTAGAATATTAATAAAAAATGATGAATTGATAATGAAAGGATGCTTATGAGAGAAGAGGGTGAGTACAAAAGAGATTTGTGTAACAAATTTTTCAAGATTTTGCTGAAAATTTATAGGCATACCCAGAATCACAAGAACACAATTATGCTCAGGCCACCGCAAGTGACTTAATGTAACAAATTTTAGTGTGAAATTTGTGATAAATTTTTTCAAAGTAATCGGCCAAATGACTGAGATTTAATGTTTTATAGTAATGAGGTTAAATTTGTATTAAAGGATCTACGTAAATAGAAAAAAAAGTTGAGAATGATGGGAGTCAACTAAATTCTAAAGAAGTAATGTCTCAAACAACATAAAGAAGTGAAGTACATGAGTGTTAGAATGATAACCAGATATATTTAAATTTTTGTTTATGTTAGCGTAAATATTTATATAATTTTCCCGTTTATAACATACATTTTAGTTAAAATGTTTTTTTATAACGAATTTAGTAACAAACCTGTGCAATTTTGCATGGGAAAAAAACTAGTAGTAATTAATTAGACTAGTTAAATGAGGGTTAAAAACAAGAGTAAATATAAATAAATAAATGAGATCAAATCCGGGAGTTAAAATTGTTAGGTGATGCGCCGACACACAAGTTCACATAATGGCCCATGGGCTTAGCCTTCATTTACACAAAGTCCATATTCAGAAATAAATGATCTCCTGCCCAAAACAAATACTAAAATAAAATAATCTCCACCAAATTTCAAATTCAAAAAGTTGCGCTCTCTGTCTTACCCACAACGGCTAGTAGGTTTCTGAGATCCCGCCCAAGTATATAAAACCCCTGAAGCCTCCCTTTCTCATTTACCCACCATTTTCCGACCTAACCTTTCCTACTTTCTCTCTCTATCTCTCCAAATTCCCCTCCCCCTTCCCCCTCCCCCTCAACCGATTCGTTGTCGTAACGACTCAAGAGAAATGGATTTCCAGAACATGAAGAGGCGTCAACTTCAATCCCTTTGCAAGTTGAACAATATCCCTGCTAATCAAACCAATGCCGCTATGGCCACCGCTTTATCCAATCTACCTACCGTATGTCTTTATTTATTTATTCATTCCGTCTTCGTATTCTATTTCATTGATTGATTTGAATGACGAGTACTAATGATTTGTAGATTCCTTTGATTCGTCTGTTCATTTGTTGTCGATTGATTCCATCTCGTATAAATGTCAGATTATTGCTTCTGGAATGCGATCGCCTAGACTTAGATTCACTTGTTTCATCTATTCATTTGTTGTTGATTAATTTCATCCTCAAGTTCTGATGATGATAGATTTAATCGATTGAGTTATACATCATTAATTTGTCGTGTTCTAATGATAATAGATTTACTCGATTGAGTTAAAATCTACCGAGTATAGGTTATTAATTTTTCGTGGTAGCATGCTGTGATTGAATCCACCACGGATTGTAATCGCGCCTTGTGTGTTCTCTATTGCTATTGATTCTAGAATGCAACCTCAACGATTGATTTACTTGATTGATTTAAAAATTATACAGTGTATAAGTTATTAATTTGATTGAGTTAAAAATTACACGGAGTATAAGTTATTAATCTGTAAGTTCTAATGATAACAGATTCACTCGATTGAGTTATAAATTAACGGAGCATAAGTTATTAATTTGTTGTGGTAGCATGTTGTGATTCACTCGACCACAGATTAACGCGGCAGGTGTGTTGTCTATGGCTTATTGGTTCTAGAATGCAACCTTAATGGATTAAACTGATTGAGCTATTGCTTTATATAATCCAAAATGTTTTGCTTATTCAATTATTCAAGTAATCTAATTATTAGGCTTTTTGTGTGTGTTCGGGTTATGACTTGCTTAATCCTATTTCGCTATGGTGTTTCTGTCCAGACATATCAATGGCTTAGTATGTTCAATTTGTTCTACCCTAAGTCGATCCGTCAATTTGTTCAATTTATTTGGACAGCCAATTAATTTTGGATTTATAATATCTCTTATCAATTGTTGAATGTTTGGAGTCCCTCAACTCATATGAAGACAAATTTATTGATGGTGTTTAGATGTCGTATTCCGTATGATCATCTTACTCTTTAAGTTGTCTGGTGTGTTAGGAACTGGAATCGCATACAACAATCTTTGGTTTGAAAGCAATGTAATGTAATTGTTACTGTAATTTGTACAGGTGGAAGGTCTTGAAGAATTTTTGAGGGATCCCACAGCCGGAGATTTTGGTTCCCCTGACGTTTCTCGAACTGCAACCCGTCAAAAGGTCACAATTGAGGAGCCAGAAGGATCCACTTTGACAACAAGAACTCGTGGAACAAGGAGGCGAGCTGTAGAAGGAACTGACACAAGAAAGACTCCTGCTACACGAACAACACGAAAGAAGGCATCTGAGGAGGCTACCGCTCAGAAGCTGGTTGAAAAAGATTTACAGGCTAATTTTGAGACAGATTTGGAGCAGTCTGAAGTAACTGATAACAGTGAGCTGCTTGGTACGTGTCATATGAACTTTCATCGGATAGATAATTGAGTTTTTATAATCGAGGGTCTAATAATTATTTTTTCTTATCGAAATATCAGAAGATGTTTCTGCGGTCAGCATGGATAATGAAGCGCAACTGTTGTTGGAGAGCCAGAATGAAACTAAAAAGGTGGTTCCTGAAGTTGTAAGTGATGTGTTCTTTGATGTGGCTGAGAACAATGAGAACGTGGAGAACAACGACGATGTAAGCAAAGATGAGGAGGAGCCCAGTGAGATGTACAACAGCAATCGCAAGGTGGATTTTCACAGCCTCAGTAGAAGGGACCTGCAAGGCCTATGTAAGAAGAACAAAATTCCTGCAAATACTAGCAATGCTACAATGGCTGATGCCCTCGAGTCCCTTGAAATTGTAAGTCGTAGTCTGATTCACAAAAATCGAAAGACCATTCATGTTATCCGTTTTTCATATATATCGTGATGATCAAAGGTAGTTAACAATTCTATATCCACTGCAATGTCACAGGTTGAAGGACTTGAAGAGTTTCTTGAGGAATACAATTCACAGGCCCCACACTCACCTACCATGTCTGAGATGACTTCTTCTTGTGCTCGTCGGACCTGGACTAGTCGAAGGGTGTCTAAAGAGCCAGCAAGCTCAAAGTTGCTAACAAAGTCATGCCGTGGATCCAGGAGAAAAGTGATAGAAGAGATTGATCAAGAGAACACTTCTGCAGTGTCTCAAACTTCAGAAGCTGGTACAATTGTCTGCAGTGTGGAGAGTGTCCAGAAAAAGGAACTTCAAACCTATAGCAGAAGAATAACCATAGCAAGTGCAGCAAAGCTATCAGAGAATATAGAACGTTCAGGGGATGTTGTCTCCGATGAAGACAGTCTGTCAGTTGTTGAAGCAGCAGAAATTGGAAATCCCGAAGTTCTTGATTTTGTTGCTACTAGCAATGAGAATGGTAATGATTAGTGTTTTCTCAATAAAGTAGCATGTTCTTCCCTTTTAATGAATTGTATGATAAATGTTATTTCTCTTAACCTTTAGATTACAAACAAGAAGCTGTAGCAATGAATAAGTTTGGTGAATCCCTTCAGGACGTCAATACTTCAGAAAAAGATACCAAAAAAGGTTGGTTTCTCATATTCTGTTTATTAATCCAGTGTATTTATATTTCCGCCTCTTCAAAGGAGATTATTCTTACTGCAAGCCCCATTATATGTATTTACTTCTAAGTTCTAAGCAAGTGACAATTTGTGCTTGCAGGTGATTATGATATCCTTGCTACCGAGAATTCAGAGAACAAGAAAGATGCTGTTATCGAACATATTAGCATTGGAGTCTCAGAGAACCCTGAACAACTACAGAATACTGTGAATGATTTAGTCTTCAGTGAGTCTAAAGATAGTCAGCTTGAGAATGGTACCAACGCAAGTGATGCAGGGTCTGAGAATGGGTCTGAAAATAGTGAGCTTCAAAATGTCGACGAAGGTGAGAGCGGAGAAAGTTCGGAGGACAGTGACGTCTCAAGTGATGAAGGGTCTGAGAATGGGTCTGAAAACAGTGAGTTTGAAAATATCGATGAAGGGACTAACACAGGAGGTTTAGACTGTGAAATAGTCACTGATACAGAATCTAAGTGTGAACCTATTGAGTTGTGCTTGGTTGAGAAGCTTGAGGGGGCTCAAAGTGATCAGGTCTTAGACAAGTTTGTGCCTGAACTAACTACTTCGGCTGATAAAGTGGACAAAACAGAGACTGAGAAACAGCTCATTGATTCAGTCGTAGTTAGCTCTGATATTGCCGTTCAACTGTGCCCTGGTGAGCAAACTGAGAATAACCATGCGGAGGAAGAACGTGATACATCTGAGGAGGCGTACTCTGAGTTCACCATTCAAACCATGGGAGAGAAAACGCCGTTGGAGAAGAAGAGCATTCGACAATTAAAGAAACTTATCAAAGAGAAAATTCAGGTCAGGCTGCTTATTTGTTGTTTAGTAACCTTTTAAAACAAACTACTCTTTTTGACATATACATCTTCCTTACTTCCGAGCAACTATGTCACTGTCATCACACCTGTCTTCGTTCTACACAGGAGAAAAAGGCATTTGCAAAGAAACTGGAAAATTTAACTTTGGAGGACAAAGAAGACTCACTGGCCAAGGTGGAAGAAGATCAAGAATCTGAGGATCTCGAGGGTAAAATTCATGGACTTGATTCATTTCTTTATTTCTCTATTTGTCAAAACATTTGCAAACATGCTGAAGTATTGTGTTTCATGAAATTTTAGCATTAACATTTGTGAACTTGTATGGTCCAGGGGTACGAGTTGAAGACCTGGAAGATCTGATAGAGTCAATTGATGTCACACTTGCTGACAACTTTGATGGAGACGATCTGCAGGCCAATTTTGATGCTAATGCTGCCAATCTGTACCCAGTTGATACCATTTTGGACAATTTGATTTCTGAAGATGCTATAACAGGTAATATTAATGTTGAATTGGATCAAGAAATGGCTAGTGAAAAGCAAAGCAGCATCACACCAAACAAGATGATGAAGCCGCTGGTTTCTTCACCAAGCAAGACACCCGTGTCAGTTGCAAGGATGAATCATGCTGCAGATATCAACAAGGAGAACATTGATAGTGCTACCAGAACTGAATCTAACAATATTTCTGCCGCTAAAAGTTTTCTGACCTTGAGCATCGGGAAGCTAAAGAAAGAACTTGAGGTGAGGGTTTCTTCATTTTCTGTTATTTTTTTCTCGAGTTCCTCTCGTTTGTCTACCCAAACTAGCATGGTCCGTTGCCACTGACTGACTATCTATACGTTGATAGGGTATGCAGCAGCGTTCAGAGAAAAAGCGGACACCGCTACACATGAGGTCTGAAAATTGTCACTAGTGAGATGCGTCGTTCAGAAGAGTTACAGATACAGCTTTAAGGAACAAACCTTTGGTTTGCCTCTGTTGACAAACTTCCTTTCGATTACCTGTAGTTTTTGGAGTAAAACTCCTTGCAAAATGTTATTGTACTGCTTTTGTGGAATCATACTCCCAAGATATACATTGTATTGAAGATGATCTTTTTTGTCGAATTTGTAGTGTTCATGCATCTGTTGTTTCCTTTACCCCTTCTCTGCGTATGTTATTTGGCATCTACTCTTATTATATCAATCAATCGTAAATCAATTAATGAGATTTATCGTGCGCAATGACCTGGGAAATTAACCTTGAGTTGATAGAAAACCTGCTAACTAGCCTATAGGAAAATTTGAAGCTTGAAGGTTTGAGCTCAATGTCAATTTTGGTGTTTTACTAAGATCTTGGTGACCGAATGTACAAAATTTTAGTCGAAATCAGAGAAGACTATAATCGTCTTCATGGTTGGGTTAACTACATGTCCCACCATCTCGGTCAATATTATTGCTATATATCATTTGCACGAGAAAATATTGGTACATTCGGTATACCATGTGAGTCACTAGACCTTAAGTCCCTAACCAATGATAACATTTTTTTTCTTTCAAAACTTAGATTTTGTTATTAGGAGTATGTTTGCACCGGTGTACATTAATATTTTCTAAGTGATAAAAGTTATGTGATGTGTAATGTTTACTCTAATTGCTGCAAATATTTTGCATATGAAAGATAAATCAAAAATACAATGGTGATTTCCATAAAAGGAATATCATGTCTATAAAATCTTTAACGAAGCATACAAATTGTCGAAGTTAAAAAAGAAAAAATCTCATATGAAAGACAAATCAAAGATACAATGGTGATTTCACAAATTAATATGCTCGGTTTGTTCAAATAATGAAGTTTATTACTCCGTATTACAAGAATACATAAACAAGGAATTGATGTGTAAAAGAAAAAGTTAAAAGAGAGGAGGTAATTAGGTATGGGGCAAATATTGAGAATAGGCTGTATTAAAAAAACAAATTAATAAAAGAAGAGAAAGATGAAGGTATGTGTTAGATAAGGGGAGAGGGAGTGAGGGAGGGGAGCCGAGCTCGAAGATCCTTTCGAAGAATTTTGCCAGAAGCCGACTTGGGAATTGCTTCTACAAAATGCACTTTGTGTATCTTCTTGTAAAACACTACCTGCAATACAGTAGAGGAATATGTATACGTATGTATCAGCGCCTTTGACAGTTATTTCCTTTTAAAGAAACGAAGTTTACTACATTCCTCGGAAATAATTACCTGCTTGTTGACGTGGGATTTGATGGTGTCCTCGGTCAGCTCATCTCCATCAACGGATTTCACAACAAACGCCACTGGAACTTCACCTGCAGCTTCGTCCTTTTGGCTGCATTTCAGTAAATTACGTTTAGCATGTCGTTGTCTAAGATATACAGTATTATTACTTGTATTAGTAAGTTGTAGCAGTACTCACGGGACGACTGCAGCATCAGCAACTAATGGATGGTTAACTAGAAGGGACTCAAGTTCTGCTGGTGGCACCTGAAATTAATCACAAGCATGTTAGTGAATCTACATCATACATACTCCCTCGAGGTTAGAATTTATAAATCGAGTCAAGTAAAGAGATAGACGGATGCCTGAAAGCCTTTGTATTTGATGATCTCTTTAACTCGATCAACTATATAAACTTGTGCATCCTCATCAACATAGCCTATGTCGCCTGTGTGAAGCCACCCTTGTGAGTCGATCATTGCTGCTGTCGCCTCTGGATCATTCAAATACCCTGTTCACACATAACCCGCCACATTAATCAACTTCTGGCATTTACAAGTTACAACACTCATTCTTTTACCAGTAAGTCTTGCTTATGACCGTCTTTTCAAAACGACCTCTCACAAGTCACGACCCCTAATTTGTGTTCTTTTACAATACTTGTACTGTACAAGTTGATGTACCTTTCATAATCTGCTGGCCCCGAATGCAAATCTCACCAGGCTCATTGTAACCGAGAGACACACCAGAGTCGGGGTCTAAGATCTTCATTTCCGCGTTCCTAACAACAATTCCACAAGAACCGGGTTTCGTTGGGATCGGCTGTTTAGCAAAGGCTGAGCACATGGACAACACAGGGCCTGCCTCAGTCATTCCATAACCCTGCACATATGTTGGACCACAGTCAAGTAAGCAATGTCATCAATTGTACACACAAGTGTAGTAGTCAAGACAGTTTAAGATGAGACATATGAGATGAGACAAGGTATGTAGTAAATGACACAAAGATTGTCCGGATAACCTAAAACGGGCAAACACCAAACCACCACAAACTTTACCTACCAACACACTTTAACATGCTGTGTTTAAACCACACCCTCAAATGCTGTGTTTACACTTAATCATGCCTCCTTCGAATAAATTAAGGGCAGTGATAAATCTACTAACGTAACTCAAATTCTGAGAGTGTCAATAGTACAATAAAATATCATTAGCTTGTATGGAGTATTTGAGTGGCGTCACTGAAAATAGAAATGGATTTATCATTACCCTAAATTAAGTATTGCTTTATTGAATATAGTAAAATTTCTACACAAACTCTCATTTCACGGAAGTAAGACGGGTCAAATAATGACCTATTTGTATAAATAGGACAAACATCTTGTCAATCCCTAAACATTTAATTTTTGTCTTATCCATACAAGCGAGATACTACTTGACCCGTTTCAACTTAAGCGTTTCTAAGTGGTCCTACCATATGAGGTCTGAGGACTAGGGTATGAAGATGTACCGATGAAATACACACGATTTACAATAAATCTTTTCCGATATTTAAGCGTTCCTCCTTTCTTCGTGGGCATAAACAAAAGAAAATGGTACTCGAAACAATTGTAAAGCAATAAAGCATATACTAAATGGGTCCATCTACGCTTACCTTAACATTTTTTTCCTATTCTGTAATAGACACCTTAAATAAACGACAATAAGTGGTCGAGATTGACCAATTAACTTCCTCCGTTTTAATTATTTATTTTAATTAAGGATAAATAAATAATTGGGACGAAAGGGTACGCCGGTACGGTATAGTAGCTTATAAATATTCAACGATCATGACATAAATACTTTAGCCAAAAATGTATTTGGTTTTTTTTGTGAAAAACTCAATTGTCCCACATTGAGTGTAATCCCATATCGAGAAATGATGGGAGAGTTTAATACTTTATAAGGCAATGAGCTACTCCCTCTATTACCAATTGATTTTAGAGTGGAACCCCCCTGGGTTTATAAAGTGGACTCTCTCTGTTGGACTCAGGTCCGATTATGAAATTTTAACTCAATTGGTTTTAGAGTGGAACCCCCTTGGGTTTATAACGTGAACTCGATTCAAAATCGCATAATATGTGACGAACAATAAAATAATGAAATCATGTTGGGAAAATCAATGTGTTCAATGGTTTACAACTAACAAATCAATTATATTTTCTATGTTCAAATTTTCACTCATTATCGAGGAAATTGATTTTTTTGAGAAGTTGGAAGGGGAGTATGTGGCAGAAATTAATTTTGTGCCTTTTTTTAGTGAGAGGGAGTAAAGGGTATTAACTGGAAAGAATTGTGCAAAATTTACTAAAATGAGTAAAAAACGTATGCGAAAATAAACTCCAGAATGGGGCTCTATAGGTATAAATTATTGGGTTATTCTACATGGTACCCCTATGTTTTTTCGAATTCTGTATGGTACCCTTCATTTTTTTGAAATCTACATGCTACCCATAAACTTAGTATATAGTACATTAAATACCCAAACTACTTAAAATCAAGTCTTAAAACACCTAAATTTTATAAAGAAAATATGTTTATGATTGACTAAACAATATTTATGTTAATGACATGCCAAATTATTTTCAAAAGATCAACAAAAAGTGCATAATATAAACACTTAAAAGAGGTTGATTATTGCATTTTTGGTACGTATTTTGAGATGTTTTTATTAAGTTTAAGGGTACCATATAGATTTCGAAAAAAGGAGGGGTACCATGTGAAATTCGAAAAAACACAGGGGTACCATGCATAAAAACCCTAAATTCTTTGTTTCATTATTGTGTTCGATCTTATATACTCCGTATCACTATATTTTTTTGCCCAATCATCCATAATTTTAGAAAAGAGTGTATGGTAACACAAATAAGACTATACATCTGATGTATATGAGCATAGTACAACTATTATAAATTTAATCCAGCTTATATGCAATTTTTTCGAACTTTGAAAATTTTTAAATTATATTTTAATTTTTAAAAAAATAAAATATAATTAAGCTTATATGTATTATTTTTGAGTTTAATAAAACTCTTAAAATATACATATAAGCTTAAATTCTTTATTATAAAGGTCCAAATTTATACTATCAGTTGTATAGTCTAGTAATTGGTATGATAATGTAATCTTTTAAATTCGTTCGTTTTTGTTTCTTTTTATTTTGGCTCGAGCCATATAAAAAATGATCCACAATTTTACGAACAACAAGTCTCTCTTGTGATGGGTCAAGTATTACTCACATGTGTAGAATAGACAAAATTAGAGTGCCTCGGAAGACACAAATGATTTGTCTTCATCTACCTAGGTGAATTTTGTTCGATCCGTTACAAGCTTGTGACGGATATGATTCATCCCAAATGAAATTTGTGTTTTACAAAAGTGTATGGTAACGTATCAACACAAATACTCGTGTGCGACGGTCTCACGTCCGACCAGTGAAAAAGTTACCAGTTGTTGATAAATGGTTACCACTTTTAATTAAATAATAAGCAATTTTTATAGCGAAAAAATAATTATTTTTTTTCAAAGTGATCATTATGGATAAAAAAGTGGTCACATTGTATTAAAATACATTGTGAAAAAGTAAATGTGGTGAAATACAAAACGAAACCCAAAAAAAGGATTAGATCCAAACTGACAACGTAAACATTTACTTGTACTTCCTATCATTAAACAAAATAGCTAAAAGTCGGAACTTCGAGTTCCACGAGTACCAAAATAACATTAAACAAATTCTCATTTAGATGTACACTATTTTTTAAGTTTAAAACAGATCAACTATATTCCAAATCACAACACTTGTTATTAAAAATACGGTAATGTTAAATACAGCCCTTAGGGTTGTATTTAAGGAGTTAAAAACTTCTATATATGGTATTAATATAGGAAATGATGTCAAAATTGCACAAAAACTTATGCAATTAATGACAATATTAAGTGAATATTTCCTCTTTTAGCTCCTTAAATACAGCCCTAAGGGTTGTATTTATCATTTTCCTTAAAAATATACAAAAATAACTGTCTTTACCACCGTCATTTAATAATACTTGACTCGTCTTAAACTTTAAACGGATCATACCCGTCTTAAATCAGACCTACCGAAAACATTAACATCATCTCCTGTGTCCAATAATGAATGAATAACCTATCATGTGATTACCGTTTCCCCGCTTTCTATTCTATTCATTTTATTTCTTCTAAAAAAAGTCAACCCCAAATATTGGATTTGACTCTTCTAAGTACAGATTTCTCAAAAAAAAAAAAATGACACAAAATTAGTTTCTTGATTATACGGCCTTATTATTTATCAATAAATCTTGCTTTAACCCCTGCATTATCTGTCTAATCTTAAGACGGGTCAAATACTTCTACCTGCGTTAATAAAAACAAAACTTTTGAAATATTCTTGGCAACGACTAGCGTAATTTAATATATATTTGACAAAATAAAAATTTGTGATTAATTATTACAACCCCACATTAATAAATATGGTATTATGAATTATGATCAATGATGCTCTGTAGTAACAGACTATTATAACATATGACATTAATTAAACTCAAGCATAACAGCACAGTAAAAAAAAACGGAAATTTACCTGACCCAAAACGGCATGAGGAACCCGATCACGGAGGGCATCCTCGAGATCTTTCCCTAGCGGCGCGGCGCCTGACATGACGAGCCTAATTGAGCTAAGATCATAGTTATGGACAGTCGGGTTTTTAGCCAATGCAATGACGAGTGGTGGCACGACCATTGCGACTGAAACTCGATGTTTTTGTATCAACTCCAGTAATGAACCAATCTCAAATTTAGGCATTATTAGTATCCCACACCCGGCCCTGATGGCGACCATGAGGACCGAGTTAAGGGAGAATATGTGGAATAGTGGCAGGACGCATAACATGACGTCGGTTTTTGTTAAGTAGAGGTTTGGATTGTCACCGTCAACCTGCTGAGCTACGCTTG
The DNA here is from genome assembly GCA_022085475.1 of Heliosperma pusillum. Classification (NCBI taxonomy): domain Eukaryota; kingdom Viridiplantae; phylum Streptophyta; class Magnoliopsida; order Caryophyllales; family Caryophyllaceae; genus Heliosperma; species Heliosperma pusillum. The sequence continues at coordinate 37,427 of JAIUZE010045654.1, read as the reverse complement.
TGGTGAGGCTCTTATGTGTCAGGATGACTCCTTTTGGGAGTCCTGTGGTTCCTGACGAGAATGGCAGGGCAATTGGGTCGTCTGGATGGATTTCTACGTCTGCAAAATCGATATCATCATTGGCGTTTGTTTTGGATTGGTCGTCCCAGGGGAGGTCCTCTATGGTGACAACGTTAAACAATGTCGATAAGGTAATGGTATCATCATTGGCATTGGAGTTGACTTTGTCAGCGAAGCTGGATTGCGTGATGATGAGCTTAGGGTTTGAAGCTTTGACCTGTTTGAAGATCTCAGACGGGGTGTAGAATGGATTGGCCGTGGTAATGACCGCGCCAATCATAGATGCACCAAAAAATGAGAATACAAATTCAGGACAATTTTGTAGGAGGATCATGACTACGTCTCCCTTGGAGACTCCCAGCTTGGACATGCCAGCTGCGGTTTTGCAGCACATTTGGTGGGTTTCGGCGTAAGTGAATATCTCCCCGGTTGTGCCGGAAATGAGGCATGGCCTGTCGGAGAATTCAGCGAGGTTTTCGAAAAGGTAAGAATGGAGAGGAAGGTGGTTTGAGATGGTAATGTCTTCAAGGGGAGATCTGAAGATGTAGTCTTTATGAGTTGTTTGTGTTAATGTTGACAATGTTGGCATGTCTTGGTTAGTAGTAGTAGTAGTACTTGGGTTTTCAACAGCTGAAATGCTCATTTTTATTGTTTGATGTTTGATGTTTGTTGTAATAATAACTAACAAAAAGAGTGTTTTTAGAAACAAATAAAATGAAGAGGAGGTTGGTAGAGGTGGGAAGAGAATGGTAGATGGACAAGAAATAAATAGGGGTACAAAATGAGATATTAGATGGAAGTATGTATAAATGATTTATGATGACTTTTTATTAATAATAAGATACATGAGTTGAGGAGTTGGAGTTGAGTTGAAAGGGAGAGGAGGTTAGGTAGAATGAATATAAGAGATAATTTAGAGGAATTTTTTAAAATTTATTTCAATAATGTCAAGTTGAGTGTTACTACTTCCTAATTATTTGAGAGTTTCTTAAATGTGAGTAAGCACGATGTGCACATCTCATTTGTTTAGTCTTGTTGATTGGAATTTTATTTTGTTTTTAATTTCATTTTACCAACTCATTCTAATTACTTTGAGTTTTGACTTTTATTTTCAAGAACCAATTCCGTCGTTCACTAATTCTCGTTGATTATGAGCACTATCCATCACAAACTGACGACGTATAATGCCCCTCTCACATTATGCAAGTGAGAAGGATAAGTGAAGGACAAATGAATCCCCCCACTTATCCCGGTACTTGCATATTGTTAATTGAAATTATATTTTGCTTTTAATTGCATTTCACCAACTCTTTCTAATTATCCCTCCATTATTTTGAGTTTTGCCAATTCCCTAGTTATCGATTTATTTTGCTAGGAATATTAGTCCGTAGTTAGTATCTCATTATCTCTACAAAGTATTTTTGGAGTAGGCATTACTCATTTGTTCACTTTCATTTTACAACCACTTTTCCAATACAATACAAATTAAAGTTTGTCTAACATGTACGATTAAGCGGACTCAGTTAGCTAACAGTTGAATAAAAAATAATCAGTCTCTGATTCAAAACTCACAGAGTAAGTTGATTTTTGATTACCATTGGAAATTGTCGTGCTTGTGATTTAGGCCTTGTTTGAATAGGGAGATCTGGAGTAAATGATTTAAATCCCTGGTTAGCAAATAAGGGTGAAATCCCTTGTTTGGTTACAAATAAGGGTGAAGGGAAATCTAAGGCGAAGGATTGAAGGGGTACATTTACTCCCTTCAAAGCTAATCAAAATCTCTCCCTCCACTCCCTTCCCTCCCTCTCCTGTGTCTTTCCCTCATATTTTGGTAGCCAAATAAGACCTTAGTTTAATAAATACATACTGTTATAAAGAAAAGTAACACTCACCCCACATATTTCGATCATAAAAAGATTATAATAAAAGTGTAAAATATGAATCATTTGACATTTGAAAGAAAAAGTAAAATTATTACTTTCAGTATAATACGGGGCACGTTATCACACCCCTCAAAAACAAAACAAAAAATAAAATTTATGAACCCATGAAGTATTCATCTTTCACAAATTCTTGTTTCATACGGTTTTAAGTTAAATACGTACTCATAACCGATTAAAATAGTGTTAAAATGAAAAGGGAATTGTGAGAGGTCTTTAACTTAAAACCGTGTTAAGCAAGACCTTCTCTTCATCTTTAAGACCAATTCAAAATAGGAATGACTTTTATATAATAGTGAAGACCCTCCTCATTTGTTATCATAATAACATAGAAAATCCACGTATGCTTAAATTATAATTTGAGCTTTTATGCTTTAAATAAAATAAAAAAAGTCTCATGTATGATGTATTGCATTTTTTTGTTCCCAAAAATGCAAAAACATTGGTGCAAAATTTGGTCCGAACTCTACAAAATAGCTATTCGATGGCTAACTGTGAGAAATGAATCATTTTAACCAAAATCTTAATCTAATAATTGAGGCTCATATATTCTATTTATATTTTATTATGTCCCTCACTCGAATGTATGTCCATTGGATTTGAAGAGTAATCAGTGCACAATGCTCCTCATATCATGGGCTTAGTTTCCACAAGTTTGTAAGATATTTTATCCTATTAAACTGCTATTGCTTGCATATATAGACTATGATTGTATGCAAATTCTTATTTCAGACGGATCATTTCCGTCTGAAAAATAAGACGGGATTATGGTACCACTTTTTGATATAATGTAACCCCAGCTTATATCAACTTGTTTTCAATAGTGGTTAAATCTAACTGTAAAGTGGTTACAAAATCTCGTCTTATTTCTTCAGACCAAAATGGCCCGTCTGAAGCAAGACCAACTGATGATTGTAAGATTTACATATTTCATGAAGGTGGGTTCAATTAGCATTTAGCATTTAGCAGTTAGCAGACTTAGCACACCCGAAAGTACAAATGTGTGGCCAAGTCAAGAATTCAAGATAGCAGGCTAGGGAAGCAGAAACGTATACTATGTGATGTGAGTAACTGAGTATATATGGTCCATATTTCTCAACCGTAATAGAAAGGTCCAGTATTCTCGTCCAATGTGACAACTTTCGAACGCCTCTTGTCAAGGGCGAGTAAGACCTTGTTCACTTATAAGCCGCCTTGACTAAGACCTTGTTCACTTATAAGCCTTGTCCGTCACTTCATTCGTCTTGACCGCCGCTTCACAAGGCCTTGTTCAAAGGTTTTCACATTAGACCTTGTTCAAAGGCTTGCGGTAACATTTGAAAACATAAAATGGTCGCAAAATTATAGTCTGTCTAAAGTAAAAAAAATTCGAATTTGCGTTTAAACATTAGCCCATTGCTTTGCTCGAGAATGTTGAAGAGTGAGGGAGTGAAATTTTTTCAAATAATACTTATATTGCCAAAATAATGTTGACTTTTTATCTAATTTTCTAGATACTAATATGTAATTTGATACTTCCCCATCCCATTTTTATTTTGCCCTATCTTATTTTGGGATGGTTTAAGGAAAAATTGTGAATTATCAATTTTATACTTGAAATGAAAGAAGACTTGAGGTTCCAAGGGTGCTTATTGTGGTAGTTATTATTTTTCCTTAATAAATAAACATGGTAATAATTTTGAGATAAAATTTGACGGGGAAGAGGACAGTTGAAGTGGGTTGGAGGGAGTAATTTGCATAAAAATTTATATACAATATTCATAGAGAATATAACCAATGAGATGCAAAGTAGAGTATAATATAAACAACTCATTCTGTCCTAGTCAATACTTTATATTCTATTTAAGGAATATGAGTTAACCATTTAGATTTTTCTTTTTTAGTAAATGAATCAACCTATGTGGGTGAAAACCATTACGTTTCAATCTCATTTCAAGTTGCTTTTGATATTTTAAATAATAAATTCATTATCTCCACACCTTAATAATCGTGTATACAAAGTAAGACTATACTCCATATTTCATTATTTATTTTCTTTTATGAAATACATTAATACCTTTTATTAAACAGACTTCCCCAATTTCATTTATACAGTATAATTATCTCTCTATTCTCCATTATAGCATTAAAATCATTACAACTTTCACACAATTCTCACTTAAAGACGAGCATTATCTGTTTTAAACTTAAGACGGATCAACTATAAACCAAATCATCTAGACCTGTCAAAATATGACCCGACCAGAAAACCCAACCTGACCAGACCCATTTTTCTAGGGTCAAGACCCAAAAATTTTCTCTTGATGACACGTTTGACCCGAACTCGAAATGACTTGAAAAATTATTCATATTTATTAAAATATATTATACTTGAAAAAATGGTTAACAAATTATTATTTTTAGGACTAAAAATTCCAAACACAAATAAAAAATAAATTTTATAATATATCAATGTAAAAATTAAATATAATGAAAATATTAATTTTAAATACCTTTTGCATATTTTAAACATATTTTCGATTAAAAAAATCGGATAAAAAAGAAGTTAGAGTCAATTTCTTGACCCGTATTCTGACCCTAACCCGACCCATAACTCGTATAACCAGACCCATATTTAATATGACCCGTATTCTAACCCGGTCCGTTTAACAGGTCTAAAATCATCTAATTTGTTATTTTGAGAATATCAAAAATTGTTAATTTGTACAAATACCAAAAATATGCAAAGTGGGATAGATGCGCAAATGGGCAAAAGCGTTAAGGCCCAAAAAGGGAGAAAGGCAATGTTGGGGGTTTTTTGAGTTTTTTCTCCTGCCAAATTTTCCCTGTGTTGTTCTCCGCAGCAGCAGCAGCAGCAGCAGCAGCAGCATGCTCTTTTTCTCATTTTCTCAGGTGACTAACATTTCCTCCATTTTACCTTCCAATCTTTATTAATCAATCTCTAATTTGTAAGTCGTTTTGCTCTTTCACTATTTCATTCTACTGCTACTTGGTAACTTATTACTCCCTCCGTCTCAGTCATTTATTTACGTTTCATTAAAATACTTCTAACAAAGCGAAAATTCTTCTAATCACTTGACCTTTATATTCTCCTTCATGTCATACATACTTATTTGATTGAATGATTTTATTCATCGTTTCTATTTCGCCGCAATAGGATTCATTCTATGTGAATTCAAATTCATTTAATTAACATTGATCGCTTGGATATTAAGCAGCTTGATGCATTAGCAGTATTAAACAGTATCTTGTTGATTTTAATTTCTAATTTCGGTTGTCGTACGCAGCCTGATGCACTTGTATTACCTCACTATTATATCGATTTTGATTTCTAATTTTGTTTAGGTCTGGCTGATGATTTTGTTCATATCAGTATGTTGTCGATTTTGATTCTAACTTTGTTTGTGTCCTACGCAGCGTGATGCATTAGTACATATCAGTATCTTGTCGATTTTTGTTTTGTTTTGTTTGTGTTATAAGCAGCTTGATGCATTGGTATACCGTATGCATCAGTATCTTGTCAATTTCGTTGTCTAATTTTGTTGGAGGTCATATGTAGCATGGTGAATTAGTAATTTGGTATGCATCAGTATTTTGTCAATTTTGATTTCTACTTTTGAGCAATTGTGGGTATACCTGATTTTAGGTAGCTGCTGACGGTTTGTAGAAGCAGTGATTGTTGCTTATTCTAGTGGTTGTCAGTTAGCGATACGTTGAACCTGATCATGATGGACTTGACATGGCTTAGTGCACTTTTAGTTGGGGCTGGCTGCCTTGCATTTGGCTACTTTATTGGTGCTCGCCGTCAAGCTCGTTTCTTTGTTTCGGCTCAAGCGTCTAATAAAAGTGTAAGCAAGAAAAACCGGGCTCAAGAGCCCCTTGAGATTGAGAAGCTTGCTGATATTATCGAAGATTTCAAAATGGTGCATCACTGTTCCTTTTCTGTTGCTACTTTGTGTTTAAATGCTGCACGGTGCACGCACTGCTTCAGTTATAAGAAATAAAATCACTCATTGTTTATGTGAATTTCTTCATGTTGGTCTGTCTTAAAAGGTATTGGTAGTGAGGAATGACTTGAAGATGGGTAAAGGGAAGATTGCTGCCCAATGCAGGTAGCAAATCCCTTGAATCATGCATGTTTAACATTTTACGCGCTGATCGTTACCGAGTATTTTAGCTGATCCTCATGCTGGTACAATCATATGGCCCCCTTAGTTTACTAAATTAAATTATAAACACTATGCAGCCTGTAGACGCAGTTACATATTCATTTATATTTGTTTGTTCCAAAAGGGGTAGAACCTGCAACCGCTACTTTTAGAGTGCACTTGGTAAAACTTTGATTGTTGCGTGTCATTCTTGTAGCCTCTTTAGGAATAATTTATTTTCCACTGTTAAAGTTTATGCCATGGTTAAGCTACAAAACATCATTGTTTGATGTCAAATGGACTAACCCAAATGCTAAAGCTAGTGTCTTCTAACTATGATTACTCTTTGTGCCAATTGTTGTCTTCTTTCCTTTCTTTGTGCGTGAAAATTATTATTTTGAGTTGTGTCCTTTCTCTTATTTTTTTTTTCCAGTGGTCATCCATTACCGTATCCCACTTGATTATCTGTTGGTAATTTGATTTATTTTGTACTCCCGTTCAGCCATGCAACTCTAGGTCTTTTCAAAAAGCTCCACAACAGAGCACCAAAAGCGTTGAATAGGTGTGTAAACTTGCATTGATAAATTGCCCTATTAAATTCCAGTTTTTCAACTATCTAGTCTACATTGTCTCTTTGTGTGTGTCCATATGCAGGTGGGAGATGTGCGGTCAGGTTAAAGTGGTTGTCAAAACGGAAAGTGAGGAGGAAATGCTGGCTTTACAGGTGAGAATAGTAAAGATATATCGTGGGTGCAAAACCAATAACATTTTCACATTTCTTGTTGGCGTTTGATTAATTGAGGCTATTCAGTAGAAATGGTATTGTTTGATGAATCAACGAGAGCAATGAATTATCTTTTCACCTTCTATGCATGTGATTTGCGTTTCATTCTCTTTCTTGAGGAAAGGGATTTTGACTTTATTCCGTAGGTGTCGTCATTGTTGTTGAGGCCTCTCAACACGCGTGTCATTAAGGGTGTTTTTATAGGTACTATGGCTTTTTTGAAGTCTTGTCTACATATACCTGTGAAGAGTTCTAGATCCATAAAGATTATTACCTTTTAGCTTATTTCCTAAATGTTCGCTTGAGTACGATATAAAAGTGTTTTTTTTCATTTTACGCTGTTCTCCTCCGGCACCTTATAACTTGAGAATGAGAAGAGAAATCCCATTAATAGTTTCAGATATGAGAATGAAAGTACTCTCATTTGTACTACTTCATATCCCTAATCAATTATTCTGTATTTTTGAGGTAAAATATTCAGTAAAAATCTGTTGTCACCGGCAATCCAAAATCTATCTTGACCTGAGTAAAGCCCGGGTCACTTTATGGTTGAAGTTTAAGCTCAATCACGTTACTAAAGCACATGTGGTTGACCTTGATGGCCAACGTTGGCTGTTAATTTTGCACAATCTACAATAATTACAACTTCGTATAAGAATATATGTAGAAATGGAAACAATTGTTTTGACCTTTGATCAATGAAACGCATCAATTTTGATATTTGTATCTTTAATCTTTATATTTACATGTGGAGCGATTAACGGTCAAAGTTGAGTAGTTGACTATGAAAGAATGTCGCTTTCAATTTGAATCATCACTTGGCTTTGGGAGCCTTTATTCACTGCTGTTTATTCTGAGCGCAGGGGCGGGCCAAGTCTACACATTTGCCGACACATATAACAATAGACGCTGGAAGAACCCAGATAGCACCAAGTAAGCTGCTCGTCTTAATCATATTGTTACGGCCGTCTAGAGTTCAAGCATATGGATAATAAATAGTTCTTATTTGAAAATCAGTGTGATTTAGAATATCTGTTTGAGACTATTACATTGGGAAAATGCTGTCAAGTTATATCACCGTGCTTGTATTATTGCTGGCCTGCTGAGTTATTGTTGATGCTCCTCAGCTTGACATTATCATGCATTTTTAAGGCTGGCTGAAGTCTTAATATTTTGAAGTAGACTAGCAATGGAAAATGAATAAGTAACAGGTTTAAAACCTCTTCTTAATGTGGTTGCTAGAGCTGTTTGTTAGCATGTTTTGCTTGTTTTTAGCTGAACCATATGGTATAAGGCTGTCATGTTGCTAAAGCACATGCTTTACTCTAATTTTGCAGATTCCCGAACAGTCATGGCGATTCTTGGTATGTATCTGTCTCTGACATTTCTTGTAGTTGGATCCATGATTCTCTAGGGCTGTATATCTGATCATATATATTTAATATTTCAGGGCCTGCTGAAATGGTTGACGATGTCACTGGAGGGCTCAAGCTATTATAATGGTGCCTTTGCATCAAGAAATGACTTCTCAATTATTTTTTCTAGTATGTAATGGCGAAGACATGGTATCTTCACGGTGCATTCGAGTAACTGGAGGCTGGGGGTGGTAATATGGTACTTGGTTCGCATATTCGGTGGTAACGTGGCATTTGATGTATAACCCGATATTGTTTTGAGGTTATGAGAGATTTAAGATTTTCTATAAAATATGAATGATTCTGTATTGTTAACCAGATTATGGCTGTTATTGGGTTATTCCATGTTAATGGCGTTGAATTTTCTTTGCATTAACACTCCATGATTAATATAATGTCATGTAATAATGGTGATATAATGTCATCAAATAATGGTGATGGGCAATCCAGTTTGTGATGAGATTATATTAATCGTACTGTGTCAGGGCATGTTGCATGTTCATTTTTTAAATCATAGATTTGAAATGGGAACTCGTGGTTCACGTCGAAGTACGGAGTCTCGGGGAAGTTGGTGGGAGATTACTTCTCTGTTTGTCTTGTGGCTATCATATCACCTTTGCAAAATTGTATATGTGCACCACTCGTTCCTTTGAAATTATTGGTCCATCTTTTTTGGAACCCCTCCCCCTGTGTCTCTGCAGGGAATCATGGCCGTTGGATATCAAAGGGCGATTATGTTTATGGTGATGATGCTAGTGCAGCACAGCTCGCAGCTGAGATCCAGCCATCCCATGCACGAGATTGTGGATAAGGTTAACCGCTGTGGTGGTCCTTATATTGGACTTGTTCTGGCTTTTCCTGCTGAAGAAGCCCCTCTTCGAGCTTCTGGTCTTTTTGTGCCGAACCCCAACTTTCCAGTTCTTCAACTTTCTGGTAGTCTCTTTTTTCTCTCTGCAGTCTCCACGTCAACGTCTATTAGTACTAACTTCTTAGCGTTTAGTATTGTTTGCCGAGTCTTTGGCTGTCAGCTGTCTGTCGTAATCACTTGTAGAGCTGTTAAGTCTGGCCCAACCCGAGTGACCCGGCCAAAGCCGACCCGATAAAACCCGAGAATTTTGCGGACCGAAACCGACCCGACCCGATAATCAGTGACCCAAAGCCAAACCAGACCCGACCCAAGTTTGACCCGACTCAATATTGACCCGATAAAATTGATGACCTGACAATTATTAAGCTTAATCTTGATCAAAATGAAAGTGATTTAGTGTTTAGATTTGATACGTTTTGACTTAATAATGAAATAACTAAACAAAATAATGCGTAAACACTAAATTTAATGGTCAAAACTTGAAGTAATGAGATAAAAGTAACCGGACCCAAACCTGACCCGATACATCATTTTGACCCGAAATGAAAGGGTAGACTGGCCTGACCCGACCCAAACCCGACCCGACTGACCCGATTGCCACCTCTATTAACTTGTGCAAAGCAGTTATGTTGCTAGCTCAGAAAGGCCGCTTTGCTTATCAAACAGTTGCATAAATTATATATTATAGGAGTCGGTTGATGATGCGTGACTGTCTGAGATCTAAAATGCGGGAGTTTCTGCCTGTGGTGACTAGGTAGAAAATTCAACATCGGGAAAATAAAAAACGTTGATGTAATCTATGTGATGACTGGGGAGCAAACTGTAAGTCGTCCTTATTATCAGCTCCGTGATCATATACTTATGTCGCTTAGTTATGCGTGTTGCCTTGACGTTGATGATCTCCTAGACTTGATTGTATGTGTATCCTATTGGGGGTGCTCTCAGGTAAATGCGGCTCTTACAGTACAAGCGCTTCTTCAAGTCTTTGATGTCAGGGGCGTTGTTCATTATGGAATTGCAGGGGGCACTAATTCATCCATGGCTGTTGGTGATGTTGGCGTGCCAGATTCTTTTGCATTTACCAGCTCATGGAAATGGCTGGTGAGAGAAGTCGGTTCTTAAAGAAGCCTCTACTTCAGGCATTCAAATAACATTTCATTGTTGCTGCGGTTTTCAGGAATTTGGATCAACAGAGAAAGGTGAAAAGGAAATGAGATTTGGAGCTTTCAATGTTCCAAGAGGAGGAGATAGTTTACTATCCAAGATAGAGTTCACTCCAGTGCAGCTATACTCCAATGAGCACGCAATGCAAGAGCTCTTCTGGTATCCAGTTGATCCTCGATGGTATAATATTGCTGAGCAGCTCGAGGTATTACCTTCTGTATAAATATGGAAGAGTGTTTGAACTTCAAAGGCTAGAATTTCTATCTATACTGGTATTTACGAATGGGAGACACTGATTCATAGACGATTGATAGGGAATGCAATTGGAAAGGTGTGTAAATGAGAGTTTGTGTGCGCCTAGAGAGCCAAAAGTGACCTTAGGTTTGAAAGGTTCGACAGCCAACATGTTTGTGGCTAACGAGGCCTATGCGAACTTCCTTTTCAAAGAATTCAGCATATCAACAGCAGATGAAGAGAGTGCAGCAGTCGTATTGGTTAGTCATATACAAGTGAACAATCGATTTTCTTTCCTAGGTTAGCTTCTTATCTCACATCTTCATGACATTTTTTCGGTTTCTTGTTTTCACTTTGCAGACGTGCCTTTCAAATGCAGTGCCGTGTATAGTCTTTCGTGGCATTTCAGATGTTGCAGGTGGAGATAAATTTTCACTGGCCGGTCTTAGTCCTTTGGCAGCGATCAACGCTTTTAAGGTTGCAGTCAAATTTATAGAGATGATTAGCAAAACGCATACAACTATTTGATCAATCATGCAGTGGGAAACATTTAACAGTGCCTCAATTTAAGCGATGCACATTCAATATTATGCAAGAACTTAGATGGAGACCATTGTATTCTCATGACTGCTTCATTCTTTCTGATGTACATCAGATTTTTTTTTTGGTACAAACATATTATGTACATCATTGATGATAATCACATATCATGTATGCATAGAAGTGTCTTACATTAAAGGGCTATATTGATGAAGTAATTGAGTCACGCCAATGTGCGTGGACAGAGTATTCGTATTCAAACTTCAAAGTGCTAACCAATTCAGCAGGTTCAGAAACCGACATTTGCACGTGGAGAGTATGACCACACATTGAAAAACGTAGGCCATAAAAAGAAAGGCAGAACTAACGATCATATACAAGGCAGCAGATTCCTCACTTCCAAGGTCTAGCCTACTGAAAAGAGGGGTAAAAGTACAAGGAAAACAAAGCAAGTAGGAAATCATTTTCTTTGTAGCTAATTACTAATCATGTTCCCCATGGTTTGCCTCATGTAACTAAAATATTTTGGAGCACCGTGAAAGGAATGTGAATGGAGTTGGCCTTAGAAGGGGATGGAGAGCATCTTACATCATAACGAGTGAATTGAGCAACCTATGGCGTCGCTACGGGCGTATATATTGCAGCAGCAGACCAGGGTGTTAGACTGAAATAGTATAAACATAATGGTATCAAAGGCTCCAAGTATCTTCAAAGATCAATAAGAAGACAACCTGAGCATTATCCATTGATAACTTGATACTAAGGAGAGTTATTTAAGTTAATTCAGAGACGGTAAAGTATTTATATGATGACCACGAGATGTCTTTGCAAAATTATTAGACCAATTAAGCTATGATGCCGAATTGAGTTACTCCAACGGGTGAACAGAGAATACTCGATTCAAAGTGCTAGACAAGTTCTAAAATTGTTATCTTTTCACGTGGTGAGTACGACCACACACACCGGCAAATGTATGCCATTGAAGGAATTACAGAACCGAAGATCATAATCAAGGTAGTGGATTCCTAGCTACCAAGTTCTAGTCTAATGCAGAGAGGGGTGGAAGGAAACAGAAAACAAAGCAAAATCAGAAACCTTGTACTCCGCAGCTAATTACTTAAAAAATAATTAAGTGTTCCCCTATGGATTGTCTCCATTAAGTAAACATTCTGGAGCACCAAGATAGAAATGCAAATGGAATTAGACATAAGGAGGAGATGGAATTCACATAACAAGGACTAGATGCAGCGCAATTTACATCACGCGGAGTGAATGGAGCATGCTATGGCTTTGCTACAAGCATAAATCTCGTAGCAGCTTGCAGGGGTGTTAGACTTAAATAGGATAAGCATAAGGGCATTTCAGGCTGAGAGTTAAAGACACCGGTGAAAAAATACTCAAGAAGTTTTGTTTCTAACACCAGTAAGAATTGAGAGCACTACAGTCAGGCAGACCATCCTCGACATATTCACATTCATGCAGTACTTCTATTCTTGAACTTGAAAACTAACAGTTGGGAAAGTGCAGAAGTTGCCAGGTTTAATGTGTTACCTTTGAACCAAATGGTTAATTAACTTTGGGAAAGTTTCATATAGGCCGACACTAATGTCGCGCAGCTTATGTATCGTACATCAGTAAAGTATCAAACTTTTTCTCAAGCCATACAGCAGTGGCCCTCATATAACGATGAAGTCTCATGCCTACATGACGATGGTCACATATGCTATCACTCTACGAGGCTACGATCCGAGTACACGTTTTCAGAACAATGTTGCATAACAGAACCATACTACACAACACAATACATTGAAAATGGTACAATGTTCCAAACAAAGATTACATAAACATAAGTAATATAATCCTCAAAGTTTGATAAAACAAACACACCAATTACACAAAAACATGTTGAATAAATGCATTGGTTGAATAAATTATACACAAAATTAAAATCCATTAACCCGAACAAACAAATAAACCAGAAAGAAGACAGGAATAATAACAAAAAACACTAAAACAAAGAAAATAAATACCGGGTTTTTCAGCCAGAAAGCCGAAAAAAGGCTAAGCCCAAGAATTATCAAAAGCAGCAGAAGTAATAGCAGTAGAAAACTCATTAAAACTGATACAACCATCACCATCAGTATCAGCTTCCTTAATCATACCAGTAAGTTCATCAGCAGTCAAAGCATGACCAAGTTTAGCCATAGAATGAGCGAGTTCGGCGGCCGTAATATAACCATTATGATCTCTATCAAACATATTGAATAACTGTTTAAGTTGTTGTTCAGAGTATGGACATTTTGCAGGTATTAAATCAGGTGCAACTAATGCTATGAATTCTGAGAATTCTATCATTCCATTGTTGTTTTTATCTGCAGCTTGTATCAATGCTTCTATTTGTTCTTCACTTGGTTTTAACCCTAATGATCTTAATAATGATCCTAATTCTAGTTGGGTTAGTTTTCCGTCGTTGTTACGATCGAATGTACGGAATATTTCTCGTAATTCTGATATTTGTTCGTCGTCTAGTTTCACTCCTTCCTCTTTTTGTTTCTCACTGCTCATTTTTTCTAAATTGATTTGGGGATTTTGATGAGGGTGAAATTGGTGGATTTTGATGATGATTGTTGTTATAATGAGCTTGGAATTCGGATCAAAGGAGAGGGATTTCGGATCTGGAGAAGTTATTTTGGAGGAATTGGGGGAAATGGGAAAAAAGGAAAGAAAGTCAGCGACAATGGCGCCTGTGTTGTTGCATAATTGACGTTTTCTCTTTCTTCTTTAAACTTCTCCATCATAAGACTAAGTTTATCCACATACCCATCTTCAGACTTCTGACCCTGCCACATCTCCTTTCCACTAACTTTTTATTTTCTAACTCAGACTCATAAACTCATAGACTCACTCAAAATTATCACTTTATCCTCATACTCATTTCAGACTTTGCCACCTCAACTTTCCACTTACTTATTTTACTTAATTTATTTCATTAATTTAGTATTTTACATTCATTTTATGATGACATATTTTCCACTTAACTTAAATAAATCAAATATTAAATAAATCTTGAGACTTATAATGTGTTTTCTTTTTGTGGTTAAGAAATATTAAGATGAGAAATATATGTGAGTAGCATATAAGATAAGAAGCTATTAATAGACTTTTTTTTTAGCAATACTATTTTTGTTTAAATTTTTTATTAAACAAATTTTTTATCAAATAAATATAATAATTTGATTTTACTACATTTCAATTGGTCAAGTAGATTTTGCTATTAATAGACAAAACTTTTGGTATTTTTTAGGCAATAAGTAGGGTGATTTAGTATGTATTTGACCCGTCTTAAGCTTAAGACGGATAGTAACCGTCTGAAATGATAATTTGTGTATATTTTATACGTAAAATCTAATATTTATATATTAATAAAATATTATAAATTTACTATTCTTGAGTCTGAAGAAGAGTCTTGGAAACTCAAGACCAATGTTCAGATTCTGAGCTCAGACCAACCACTTCATCCCTCATTTCTTCAAAAAGCTCCAAGTCTTAAGCTCAGACTCTTGCTCATACTTTTGCTCAGACCCGGTTAAACTTAGTCTAACAGATGGGTATACGAGGGACTATTACATTAATTCAGCGCTACGTACCGGTTAGTCAACAAGTCTTGCTTGCGACGGGAGCAAGCTTAAGACGGGTCAATTTTCTCTCATAAAGTGCAAGTGGGGGGCTCCATTTCCCACTCACTTGCACTTTGTGCGACGGGTTGGTCTGTCACAAATGAGAATTTGTGCCGGTTAGTATTGAAACCGTTGTTCGACAAATTTTTGAACACGGGTCGAATTGTCTTTCAAAAAAAAAATAAGTGGAAGGGCAAGTGGGTTGCCTTTTTGTGAGAGACGGCTAGACTAATTTTCACTGAAAACAAATATTCTCGTCTTTAATTGGACTTGTCGTGTTCATACTATGTTCATTTCATATTTATTACCCAAATTATCTATTAAGATGGGTACTATCCGTTTTACTTAAATTTAAAACGGATCAAATATATAACAAATTATCTCACTTGTTGCCTAGGAATTCGACCTGGCAAAAGCGAACTGACCCGACCCGAAAAGGCTGACCCGATACCCGAAGTTGACACGAACTACAACACCAGAATGTGACCCAAAACCCGATTTGACCCAACCCGGTCCGAAAAAGACCCGAGCTTTCTTGACCCGTAACTGACCCGACCCGAAATGACCCGATCTGAAACCACCCAATCTTTTATGACTCGACAAAACATAACTCTAATTAAACCTAAAAGTCTAAAAATGGTTTTTTTTCTCTTGTTCATTGATCCGAAAATGACCCTACTCGAAATAACCCGACTGAGTTGAGCTGACCAAAAAACTCGAAATGACCTGTCCCGACCCGAATTAACACGAAATTAATGAGAAACCCGAACCCGACTGGATTGCTCCGTTTGCGAGGTCGAGAAGTAGAAATAACAAAAGTCTTGTGTTTATTACCTTTATTAGGTAATTTGACCCGCTTAAGCTTTAAACGAACTTAAGCAAGACTCACCCCTTTTATTATTGTTCAATTTTTTTTTTAAATTAAAAATTCTCTTTAAAGTTATTATGGTAATTAACTAAATTATTAATATTGACCCCAACTAACTAACTAACACTCTCTTTAATTCAACCCGCATGTCCTTTTTAACATTATTTACATTAGTTGTGACTTGTGAGTATCTTTATAACTTGTGACCGTCAAAGTCAGACTTTGTGTATATCTCTATATCCAAAAAAAGAACACTAATTTTGGCCTCTCTAGTCCAATCCATCACAAAAAAAACGGGCTTGTACCGGAACTGACGGAAAACCGAAATCCTTCAAAAAGGTTATTGGTTTGGAGACTAGATCGGAATTTTTATATAAACCAATCTAAGAAAACAAACTGAACACTAATTTCGATCTTTCCGGTGCATTCCGATCCAGATTGGTGAAAATCGAGTTTGTAGTGGAACATACCGAAAACAGAAATCCTTAAAAAGCTTATTGGACAGGAAATCGGTAATTTGGATAATTTCTTTTCGATCCGGGATCAAGTTTTCAGTTGTTATTCGGGAGATCTGTACTCACAAATAAGCATGGCAAACAGGTCAATTTGGGCCAGGTTTGAGCGGATTAATTTGGCTAGAGTCACTTTCGGGATTGTAAGAATTTGGATTATATCGGGCCGGTTTGAGTTCTGGTCGTTTCGAGCCTATTAATCTAGGGACGTGCTTTTTCACATATTTACTCTTTCACATACAACTTTTACAATATTACTCTTGTCATTTTCTCATTTCCTAACCCAAATAATTTTCGCCCTTCCCTCATCTCCATCACAATTTCCATTCACCACATGTGCTGGCCACCACCGGCTAACACCACCACCGGCCAACCTTGGCCTCCCTCCTCTTGCCCCGCACTCCCCTCCCTCGCCTGCTCCGACCACCCTACCAACGGTCATGTCCCGCAGTCCCCCTTCACTCACCTGGACTCCTCTCTCCGCTCACCACCGCCCCCATGTCCGACCAACGACGACCACCCCACCGTCGTTCCTCTCCACCGACCTACACCTAACGACCCATACATGACCCTCCCTTCCCCAGATCTTCGACTTCTGTCCATCAGCGCACCCATGTCCGACTGTCCCAACCGACAACCTCAACCCACACAGAAACTCGATGCTGACAGCCATGTCCCTACTACGACCACCATTCACACTGAACACCACCGAGCACCACAGTCCTATCCGATGACAATCGTTGACCACCCTAACAACCACGCATAAACCCTAATTAAGAATAATTGACATAAACCTAATAATTAAAAAAAAACGTATTTATATCTGTTAAATATAAATTTAATTCACTAATTGGAGAATTATAATCTATTGTTAAATTTTATTAGATTCAATTATAGGCTACATGTATACATAAGAGTCAATTTGATTATGTTTAGGAAAAAAAGATTTTGTTTAGCAAAATGGTATGATATGAAAACTTTATGAAAAAGTGTAGGTGAAAGAGTAAAGTTCGTATGTGAAAAAGTAATTCCGTTATTATTATCGAGTTATTTAAGGATTATGGTTAGTTTCCAACAATAAAAAATTGGGTTGGATCATACTCGGCTTGGGTACGGGTCGAGTTATTCGGATTGGTCAATTTTGCCGGGTTTACTTATACCTAGCAAATGTCAATCGGGTCGTGTTCAAATCGGGTTGAATACAGGTTCGAGTTATTCGGGATTGCAAGGATTTGGGCCAAGCGGGTCGCGTCGAGTCGGTCATTTCAGGTGGGTCGTTATCAAGTTATTTGATTTTGGAATAACGTTCAGCATGGGATAACAAAACATCAGAGTCGAGGTGAATAGAGTCGGGTCAAATTCAAGTCTCGGGTTAGATTTAGGTCATCAATTCAACCTTCCCCTTTGTTCTCTTTGCTCGTAGCTCAGAAGGCCAAAGGCCAGAGCCCAGAGCCGGAACAATCTCCCCCTATGCCAGTAACTCAAAAGGCCAGAGCTGAGAGCAATCTATGAGTGTTATGCAGAAGACAAGAATTTAAATTTTACAAGAATTAAGGACAAAATCGTTAACACGAATTGAACATAAGAACTGTGATTCAATGCACCCGAGGTTCAGTTTTTCATTAAGAAATTTATAAGTGAACTTGCTAGATATTGAGTTGTTCTTTCTATTGATCAGCATGACATTCATATGTACTTTAGTAATTACAATTCACTTCTTCTTATCTTTCTGCTTTCTCGAGTAAACCATACCTCGAATCCCATCAGGGTCAGCAACGAAGCCTAAGGGACGATAAAACCCGAGAACCCGGGGCTCAGAATACAATGCAATATTAGTAATACCCTTCTGCAACAACTCCTCAACAATCCTCTCCATTAAAGCTTTACCAAGCCCAATTCCTTGGAAAGTAGGGTCCACAACCACGTCCCATATAATGGCATTGAACACCCCATCACCTGTGGCTCGTCCGAAGGCCACTGGCATTTGTGTCTTCAAGTATTCCACCCACAGCAGCGAATCCGTGTGTGCCAAGGCCACTCGTATCTTGTCTGTGTCACGCCGTGGGAATCCCACTGCTGCAAACACTGTGTTCAGGTGGTCCAGGTTGAGCCCGTCAATGCTGCGCCGGATGGCAAATCCTCGAGACTCGAGCTCGCTGTCTGGGACCGCGTACGAGGTAACGGTGGGCAGTTGAGCTGATATGGCGATCCTTTGAGGACGTACGTGTGTTTTTGTTTGGACGAGGAAGGGTGTTGGGAGAGGTGTGGATAACATGCTATGACCAATCATTTTTTGCTTCTTTTTTACTGGATTGATAAGGCCAGATGTGGCTCAGTGTATATGTCCCAAGAGCAGAACAGAATCAGTAAATCTTGCTTTAGACGGTTATCATCCGTCTTAAGTTTAAAACATGTCAAATAATACCACATGATGTTAATAAAGACTAAACTTTTGATACTTTCTAGGCAAAAAATGAGGTGATTTGGTCTATATTTGACCCGTTTTAAGTGTAAGACGAATAATGCACGTCTTAAATGAGAATTTATGAAACAGAATATACAAGTTCACTTAAGGCAAGGAATAATAAATAGGAAAATGAGATAGCGACACCCGGTGTTACTCATTTGAGTAACACCCATGGCATAATTGTAATTTACTTCATTTTTGTGGGCTTTTTTTAAGTTTTAAATTTTCAAATTGATTAATATACAAAAGGGTATTGTTGGAAATTTAAATTAAGCTACATCTACCTAACTGAATACTAAAAATAAGGAGTCTAATTAAAATGGTTTTTATATATGTGCTGACACTACAAGGTATGTTAATTTCCTCTAGATCTATTTGGAGTCATCAATGGTGCGGTACTCCATACTTGGAAAATCAATTTGCAAAACAAAGTTAATATGAGGTGCACTAATTTAATTATGAACGTCCCTTAGGTAAAGTATGAATGCATATGTATCAACCACTTGCCCAATTCATCCTACATTACTAGTTCATCGTTTGTTTAGTTTACAATCATCTATGCTATCAAAATACAATAGAATCCTAACCTGTAAATTATATTATTAATCACATCGGTTGAATTTTACTAGTCGTGTCACGTGAATGTTAATGTGTTTCATTTTCTCTATGGTTATCAATATCGATACAATAATTAGTTAATTATTGATTGTGTCTTCAAGCTTTAAGCATAATTTATAAATGCAAAGTTTAATTACATATTCACCCTTTATGCTTTTGGCGCAAAATCTAAATGTTGAAATTATCTTCATATTAATTTTATTATTTTAATTAGGGTGTTACTCAAACTCGGTAACACCGGGTGTCGCCCTAGCACCTTCCTAATAAATATAGGTGGATCCCGGAAAATCGTCTGACCAACTTTTGATCTCTTAATACTTTCGCCATCCGAATCATTTCTTTTAACTTTTGCATCCGGAGATTTTCGATAGTGCGAAGGCGGGCATGTAGGTCTTCAAGCATTATAAGTTACTCCTTTTGTTTCAATCATTTGTTACCTTACAAAAACAAAATCAGCTATATGTCTACATTGAACCACTGACGCAGAATTATACCAAACTCACTAAAACAAACGTTCCCTATAAAAATGCCAAAAAAAGAATATTCCTTGTCATCCAAATTAAAAGTAGTATTGAGACTTTTTTGTGGTCAAACTTCAAAAACGTTGACCAATATATCGTTAAAAGTATGGACTTTAAATTTTTTTTTATATATATAGATTTGTTATGAAAAAGTCTTTCATAAAATTTCATATATTTGGACAAAAAATCGCGCATAAATGGAGAAAAATAAGGTCAGAGTTTTGCCTCGAAAACCACCCAAAATACAAGATTACCTTTGGTTTGGCGGGAACTTGGAAGCGAGTACATTATTCGACAAAATAAACATATTTATTTGTTTACTTTTTATTTTATTTTGTTTAATAAGTAATATTTTAATTAAAGATAAACAAATAATTAAGACAGAATGAGCAACGGGTTTTGCTTAATTTTTACGGAAAGCTCCTGAGCTCGCATGGGCCATCATTTGGAAGATTAAAGCATCACAAAGGCTAAGCATATTTCTATGATTTCGCCGCTACCCACGTGATGAGGAATTAAAGTTTCTATGGAACTCTAGATGTCTCCATTTTTCTAAGAGGGTAACCAAACAAGAACCTTCCATCCCAATTCATGCGATGAAATTCTTGTATTTTTATGGGGTAACCAAACAACCCCTAAATGTTAAGATAGAAAGCCGAGGACAAGAAAAACCGGCTCTCAAAAAAAGAGAGAAAACTCTCTCTAAAAACAAGAGAGAGACTTGAAATTTAATGATCTTAATGGTCAAGATTAATAAATATCAAGTTCACAAGTGAACAAGATAACCTTGGATGTGGATGAAGGGAGTATTTGTTCAATTTTACAGAGACCATATCCTTCTCATTTAAAAACAAATCCATTACTTACGATAATACAATGTTTGATGTCAAAATCTACATAAATTGACACGAAAGCAAATCGAGCAAAGAACACCAGTCGCATCTTCAAGCACTCAATGACAGAGAAGAAACTGTGGATAACCTGAATCTGTGAACTTTCTTGGAATTTTGAGGCTGAAACAGTACCTCGGTACTTGACCTGACAAATATCGTCTTCATTTGAGAACTTGAGGCTCCAATTCGATAATCACGAAAAGAGTACAAAACCTGAAGCTTCGGGAGATCTGTACTTACGGGTAAAATGGATGAAACGGTTACAACATGAACAGACTCAAACAGCAGGGCTCCATCACAAATAAAAAATGAGAATGCATCAAAAAGGCATACATATTCAATATAACACGACTCACCCAATCTTCCCCTTTGCTCGTACCTCAGAAGGCCAAAGTTGAGAGGACATTAGCCTATAGTGGCATGAAAACTCTTGCTTCCGTCAACAGTTAGCATGTATCCATAGTTTCATGAAATTAAACTTACAAACCAAATCATGTTGGCAATCCTGTAGGTTCCACATCTAAGTTTCCCTACTCTATATCATTAATTATTTTCTACAATTGCCTTCCAATGTTCATTGTAGCAAACTTCGTATCTTTATTTTATCCCCTGTAAAAACTGTAGTAATCGCTATCATCAGAGGCCCGCGAGGCTGCACAGGGCCAGGCCTATTGAGAATATTACATATCATATTCTTCGTATCTTCTACTTTATCTTGTTAGTATTTAGTTAGACATATATTAGTGTGTACTGTAATATATTAGCCTTGATCTCAACATTTCGCCCAAGGGTCTGAAATATCCACGAAATCTCCAAGACAGTTCCGTCTGTCATGCAATGTTCCAAGACTCTAAACCCAACCAACATAAGACCACAAATGTCTAAGCTTCGAATAGTTTGGTACGCATAACAATAGAGAATAAAGGTCACACACATGCGAAATCACACATTTTAGATGAAGACAAATAGCAAAATATAATAGAGAAATCACCTATGCCCAATGTAGATGTATTCTTGACAATCATCTGACCAACTTTTGATCTCTTGATAACTTTTAACGTTTGAACATCTTCACGCTTGCCTTTGAACTCCAGAAATTCTCCTAGGACATATTTACTACCTTTAAGCTCCAACCTGGACTTTTACTGTGATATGTAAGTCACAAACACAAAATGAAAATTGAAGAAGATATCACTGGGTTATACAAAATGCTATAGATATTACCGGATAACGTCAGTACGAGACACACATTTGCAACGAATCGAATCTTACAAACCAACATCAACTATATGTTTATATTGAATCATTTGACACATAATTATATCAAGGTTTTTTTGCTTCTTACCACCTATTGTGTTCAAAAGTTTACAACTTACCACCTGAGTCCATCTTTTCAAATAACCATCTAAAATTGAAGGAAACTCTTACAATCCACACCTATTTTGCATTATCTTGACGGTTTTTGTTATTTATCGTCTCGCTTACGTTTTATCGAGAAATGATTATTTTCACTGACCAAACTACCCCTCATTTATCACTTATCACTCACCCGTCATTTATCACTTATCACCCACCCATATAATTTATGTGAAAAAATTCCAGTAATCCCAAAATTCATTCCCCAACAAAGCTATTAGAGTCATCGACAAAGTCTTCAAAACTAACCCAAGTTTGTTAATTTAGCAACCCTCTACTAGAAATTGTAATGTAGTTCATAATTATTCAATCTCATTAGAAATAACAAAGTTAGTAAAATAAGTGTTGTGTTTATTTAGGGTTTCGCGATTTGGGTGTGAAGCTGCAATTGTTTTTTATTAATATAGTTTAAGGGGAAAGTGAAAAAGTGATAAATGAGGGGTGGGTGATAAGTGACAAATGCCCATAAAATCAGAGTAATGGGGAAGATCGATTGAATGAAGAGGGAAATTATTGTTCATCAGTGAAATAATAAGGGGAAAATGAAAAAGTGATAAATGTGGGGTGGGTGATAAGTGATAAATGAGGGGTACTTTGGTCAATGAAAATAATCATTTGTCGATAAAACGTAAGCGAGACGATAAATAACAAAAATCGTTAAAATAATGGAAAATAGGTGTGGATTGTAAGGGGTTTCTTCACTTTTAGGTGGTTATTTGAAAAGATGGACTCAATAGGTACTAAGTTGTAAACTTTTGAACACAATAGGTGGTAAAAAGTAAAAAAAAAACTTATATCAAACTCACTAAAACAACATTCCTAAACAAAATTACAATATTTTACAATCTAAAATTCATATTCGGCACACTCTCCACCTTATTGAGTAGAAGGCTAGAGCTATGTTACTCACACACATTGACAAGGTGTCGGATCTGACGTGTATCCGAGTGTCGGACACTTTATTTTTAAATTTAAAAGACACTTAGGCCCTGTTCTTTTGGGCTGAATAGGAGCTGAACTGAACTGAACTGAACTTATAGAAGCTGAACTGAACTTATAGGAGCTGAACTGAACTTATAGGAGCTGAACTGAACTGAACTGAACTTATAGGAGCTGAACTGAACTTATAGGAGCTGAACTGAACTGAACTTATAGGAGCTGAACTGAACTGAACTTATAGGAGCTGAACTGAACTGAACTTATTAGAGCTGAACTGAACTTATAGGAGCTGAACTAAACTGAACTGAACTAAACTTATAGGATTTGAACTTTTATGAACTTAATTTTACTTAATTGAATAGAATTTATAGAATCTAAAATTTACTAAACTGAACTTTATTACATAAGGTAAGATAATAACATAATTCCAATTTATATACATTGGTTTGTTCAAATAGATTACTACGTTGACATCATCTTTATTTTTTGGAAAAGACTGTCATAAAAAAAGTATACTCTAAAACATAAGGTAAGATAATAACATAATTCCGATTTAGGTACATTGGTTTGTTCAAATAGATTACTACGTTTACATTACGATAAAAAAAATAAATCACATATTACATCGTTTTCTAACCATCTATTTCCATATCATCATCTTCCTCATCACTTTCTTCTTTATCTTCACTATCACTCGTAACAACGAATCTATTGTCTCGCCAAATGTTTTTTACTATCTTGTTTCGTACCTTGAACATGGTTTTTTTCCGCTTATCATCAAACATGCCCAAATCTACTGTTCCTTGAATATTCACGTCATGTTGTATAATAGGTATTCCAAGAGTATGCATTCTTATAAAATTATGGAGTGAATGTATAAAACAATAATAGACATTTAATACTTTTGTGACATTCGGGGCATATTTTTTAACACCCACCTTTTTTTTTCAATTGACCAAATGTCATTCCACTAATTAATGTCAAATGTTTTTATATCGGTTTTCATAAATAATATATTCCGTATAACTTTTCTGAACTTAATTTGTAAGAATTGAATTTTTCTTAACTGAACTTATAAGAGCTGAACTGAACTGAACTGAACTTATAGGAGCTGAACTGAACTGAACTTATAGGAGCTGAACTGAACTGAACTTATAGGAGCTGAACTGAACTGAACTGAACTTATAGGAGCTGAACTGAACTGAACTGAACTTATAGGAGCTGAACTGAACTTATTGGAGCTGAACTGAACTTAAAGGGGCTGAGTTTAAGTCCAAAAGAACAGGGCCTTAGACACGGTCAAACAAGTGTCTTGACCGGGTTTATTAGATACCGACACGACATTGCTATTATTTAACAGTAGGTCTTACTTAAGACGGGTCGGATCTTGCAACGGGTATTTTGTGAGAGGAAATGAGTAGAGGGGACAAGGTGAGCTCCCTCCATGTGCTCTCCAATCACCCTTGATGGGTATTTTGTGAGAGAATACGGTATCCGTCTTAAGCTTAAGACGGATACCTCCGTCTGAAATAAGAATTTGTGATTATTTAAATAAAAATATTGGCAAATGCAAGTTTTCTTTGCATTGGAAAACTTAAATTTGCTAATTGCAACTTGCATCTGCGGTCCACTATGGGGATATGAGATGAAAAATTAAATATATCAGTTAGAAGGAATTGAGTGGTCGATAGACCTGGCAAAAGCAACCCGACCCGATTGACCCGACCCGAATGACCCGACCCGTGACCCGAAATTGACCCGAACTACAACACCTGAATGTGACCCGAAACCCGATTGGACCCGACCCGACCCGAATATGACCCGGTCTTTCTTGACCCGTAACTGACCCGACCCGAAAATAACCTGATTCAAAACCACTCAACCCGAAAATGACCCGACAAAACATAACTTTAATTGAATAAAAAAGACTTAAAATGGTCTTTTGTCTCTTATTCTTGACCCAAAAATGACCCGACCCGAAATAATCCGACCCGGTTGACCCGAAACGGACCCGACAACAAACCCGATACAAGCCCGAAACCCGAAATGACCCGACCCGACCCGAACTAACCCGAAATCAACGAGAGACCCGAACTTACCCGACCCGAACTGGCCCGACCCGAACCCGATCCGATTGACCCGTTTGCCAGGTCTAGACTGGTCGATGCGGTTGAAGGTATGGTCAAGGTTACGGTGGTTGTTGGTACGAGATGTTGTGGATTTGGGGATATGTATATGTTAATGTCAAGTCAATGGGTGGTTTATCATGTGGTTAAATAAAAAGAGTGTGATGACGATCCATGCCAAATAAGCAATCATGCTCGCTTATAACAAAGTATAGTAACAGAATAAAGATTAAGGGTCACAGTTAGTTGTTAATGAGAAAGGTTAGGCGTAATAGAATATAACTATAATATATGGGTCTCAACCATCAACTTAAGGTTCTTGTTGAAATGGTTCATTTATCATGGTATCAGAGCCAGAGTGACCAGAGGTCACGTGGTCAAACCCTGGCAGCCCCCAATATCTCACAACCTCACAAAGTGGAAAAACCCGGCACATGGTATGAGGGGCCTGTGCATTAACCAACAACTATTCAAGCCCAATGGACATTCGAGTGAGGGGGCATAATAGAATATAACTATAATATATGGGCCTCAACCATCACCTTAAGGTTTTGGTTGAGATGGTTCATCTATCAAGGCGTACCATATAGGTTTGTAAAAGTGTAGGGGTACTATGTAGAAAACCCATAATCATAGGGATACCGTATAGAAAACCCCAAAAGAAAACCTACCTATCCCACGTTGGAGCCGTACTAAGAACATACTGAAGCTGCTGAAATGTAGATTCCTGCATTTGTTCATTTACATACCACCAAACCGCCTTAATCCATCCTGAAACTGAAAGCGCATTCTTTGATTCCGCTATCAGGCGAACCCATTGATCATACTGAATGACTTTGGGCTGAAAACGTTCAGGGTTTAGCGTTCTGCACAGAATAATAAGTCTCTTAAAAGCGTGTGTGTCATTATAGTCAATTGTGTATAGCAAGATTGTAAGAATATAAGATCCTGACATAATGTGAATTTGTAATCACCATTTTTTGGCATTCTAAAAACCAAACAAATACTCTTGACCGACCCTTTGGCATTCTAAAAAGTAAAACCAAACAAGTACTCCGTATGTATCAAGAGTTCAAACCAGCGTAGAATATTATTATATATACTCCGTATGTATTAAAAAGATGGGAGTAACAGTAGACACTCCCATTAACCCATCCTCGTTCTGTTTCCTTTAGGACTAGTTGAAGTTATGAAAATGAATCTTAGGGAGTGAAAGTGATCGTCACACACGTTTTTACATACCCCAACATGTATATAAAGCAAGCATCTGAAGTTAATGCACGGTTCCTTGAAATTAGATTACAGAGTATACTCCTGTAAGTGTACTTGGAGAGCCAATTTACAAGCTCATATGACCAACATCTTCACATACTTGAATAAACGTAATGCACAGCCTGACATGTTCCAAGTCGAGGATAATCTGCCAAACGCCCTGGAGACGCGTGTGAGCAACATAAATGCCCAAGCAATGATTTTCTTTACAGTTACCTGTAAATCTTACTTCTAAATCGATTTCTACTCGAGATCACTTGAGCAATGCTGAGGATATTCCCACGGCCTGTCATAATGAGTTGGATGCATGTAAGATGATTCAAAAGGCAAGTTACAAACCGGAAGTTGGGATTGGGAGTAATGACGTTGTAATGCAATAATCCTTTAGGAAGGGAAACCCCCCTTTGCTTAATGTATGCGTCCAGGACAGAGGCCTGCCAGTTAGCTTCAGCAACCTGAATGAATGAAATAATTAAGCTTCTTCACACAAGTGTAGTGGGGTAGATATAAGGAAACATAAAAATGTACAGTGGTAGCTAATACAGTAAGACATACGGGATTAGGATAATGCTCCTCCTCGGGTTTCTGATCACTTGTACACACCCAACTTCCGTCAGGGCTCACTGATACAAACCCCGCCATGTTTTTCACACTAAACACCATCACCTTCCTGTTAGAGGAGATTATGGTATAATATCCCTATTATGGAATAGATTATGAAATGTTACTAATATTAAATGACTCTATGATTATGTTTAGATATTCGTAGTGCTATAAGTGCGCATCATTGTAATTGTTTGAGACACGAACGAACATAAATAATACAATTACGTTTCCGATATTCTCCCTTCTCAATTTATAATACTTCCTGCCAAATCAAAACATTTTTAAAGACGGTAATCAATCTGACAACCTTAACCAACAATTTCCTTACAGTTTCACATTTATATGGGAATGCTTATGTGCTGGTGGCCTGGTGGGTTACGGTTGTCGGCCTACTGGTTGCAGCGTCACAGCGTGATTCTATAGGTTGTGCAATTGTCACCGTGACTCTCGTCAAAGAATACATGATGAAAAATAGATAGACTCTCGTCATTGGGTATTTCATATTCGGGTTAAATAGTCTACTTGCTTCATGCTCTCCAATTGAAATTTATTAATGATAGATGAACCATCTCAACCAAAACCTTAAGGTGATGGTTGAGGCCCATATATTATAGTTATATTCTATTATGCCCCCTCACTCGAATGCCCATTGGGCTTGAAGAGTGGATGGTTAGTGCACAGGCCCCCCATACCATGTGCGGGTTTTTCCACTTGGTGAGGTTGTGAGATTTTGGGGGCTGCCAGGGTTTGAACACGTGACCTACGGTCACTCTGGCTCTGATACCATGAGAGGCCGTGCCAGCCAAGTAGCGAAGCAGGCGCTTTAGCGCTGTTCACTGTAGGTTGGTGCATAAATTGAGAGAGCTTACCAACAGTGAAGGCAATATCCGGACGCGTGAGGGAGAATATCCGGACGCGTGAGGGAGAGGTATTGCAAACTGCCTACAAGGGCGCGGAACTCAGTGGCATTGTCAAATAAGGGACTGTCATGAAGGCTCAGTTTAGCAGTGGAATCCAGAGGAGTCGAGTACGGTTTAGCCTCGGTCATGGAAGCTCGAGCAAGCAAGTCAGTGGTATATTTATGTTGAGTGAGGAAGAGACCTTTTGCACACGGTTGAACTTCAACTCCGAGAAAATAAGCAAGGTGGCCAAGATCCTTGAGTGAGAACCGTTGAGCAAGAGCCTGGATGAAGGAGTCGACTTGAGTAGCGCACGCACCTGTGACAATAATATCATCTACATACACAAGAACAAATAAATCATGAGTTTTGTCAAGTATAAATAGTGAGGTGTCGGAGACAGAGTTTCGGAAACCCTTGTTCAGGAGGTATGTGCGGAGTTCGTTGTACCACGCTCGGGGAGCTTGCTTGAGGCCATACAACGCCTTTTTGAGACAGCAAACATGAGACGGAAGTTGGGGATCAATAAATCCCGGAGGTTGGATCATGTAAACCGTATCGGTGAGCGTTCCTTGGAGAAAAGCATCATTGATATCGAGTTGCCGAAGTGGCCAATTCTTAGTAACAGCAATACTCAACAGTAATCGGACCGTGGCAGGCTTTATAACGGGGCTGAAAGTTTCGTTGTAGTCTAACCCGGGGCGTTGGTGAAATCCTTTGGCAACAAGACGGGCTTTGTGCTTGTGAATTGTGCCATCGGGATTGAATTTAGTGCGAAATACCCACTTACAACCGACGAGGTTTTGGTCAGGGGAAGGAGGGACAAGTTCCCAGGCTTGGTTTGCTTGGAGGGCATTAAATTGAGCCTCCATAGCGGCACGCCAGGTGGGGTCAAGGAGGGCCTGCTTTGTAGTTTTAGGTTCAGTAGGTTGTACTTGAGCATTAAGGTTTAGCTTGTTAATTGGTTTGTAGATGTTGTGGGATGCCCGGGTGGTGTGGGTATGGGGAGGTTGCGGTGGTGGGGAGGGGGTAGGGGTAGGCTGGTTTTCAGGGGGAGGCTGGTTAGAGGGGCGTCGGGAATAGACCTTGGTAATGAGACGAGTGGACCGGGGGGTTGTTGGGGCAGGAGCAGGGGTTGTATCTGGGGCCGGGTCAGGGACAGTAGCAGGGGCAGGGGAAGGGGTGTTCGTGAGGAGGGTGATGGGGAGCTGACACCAGGAGGCGGATGTGGGGAGAGGTGTGGGCTCGGTTGTGGAGGAGAAGGGGTACGAGTTTTCCACAAAGCGGACATGTCGGGAAATATATATGCGATGTGTGGTAGGGTCGAGACACAAATAAGCATGCTGGGTAGGGGAGTATCCGACGAAGACACATGGCAGGGACCGGGGATCGAGTTTATGTCGAGCATAGGGTCGGAGCCAAGGGTAACATAGGCTACCAAAATTGTGGAGATTGTGGTACTTGGGGGAAGTTTTAAAGAGACACAGGTAGGGAGATTGATGGGCAAGAGTGGAAGTAGGCATGCGGTTGATAAGGTAGACCGCGGTTTGAAATGCGAGAGACCAATATTTGATGGGCATGGAGGCATGGGATAGGAGTGCAAGACCGGTATCTACTATATGCCGGTGTCGTCGTTCCGCAAAACCGTTATGTTCAGGAGTGTGTGGGGGTGAGGTGAGATGTTGAACACCGTTTGTGGCTAGGTCGGGTTTTAATTTCTCAAATTCACCTCCGTTATCGGAGTAAAGTGTGAGTAGGGGACGAGAAAATTGTTTCTCGACAAATGCTTTGAAGTTTAAGAATATGCGATGTGTGTCGGATTTTTTCTTTAGAGGAAAGAGCCACGTAAATTTCGTAAAATGATCAACGAAAATTACGTAATATTTAGTCATCAAAAGAATGAATTGGAGAAGTCCATAAATCGCTAAAGACTACTTCAAGCGGAAATTGTGTGGTAAGCGAGGAGATAGTAAATGGCAATTTATGACTTTTATAAATTGAACACGCATTGCAATTATTATTGTTCGATGACAAGGATTTAACATTCAAAGATGAAACAATTTGATTAAATACTGTGGAATGGGGATGACCAAATCGGTGGTGGAGGTCAGCGGGATGAACAGTTACGGTCTAAACTTGCGGAAACGACAATGAGGGCCAATAGTAGACACCGTCTCTTGCAGGGCCGGTAAATAGGTGAGCACCAGAATTACAATCCTTCACAGCAAAAGAAGTAGAAGTAAAGTCAATAAAAACATTATTATCGGCGCAAAATTTTGAGACGAAAATAATATTTTTATGCATTTTTGGAACATGGAGAACATTTTGTAATTGAAAATGAGAGACAGAGGAGTAGGGAAGGGACACTAAACCAGCATTTGAGATAGGGAGACCCGAACCGTCACCAATTACGATCTCGTCAGTGCCATCATAGGGATAGTGAAGGGATAGATTGGCTAGGTCAGTGGTGACATGGTGCGAAGCACCACTGTCCAGGAGCCAGGGTTTGGGTTCGGTGGGAGGGGTGAGTGTCGTGGGGTGAGCTTGGGCAGGGGTAGCGGGCTGGGCAGAGGAGTTCCGGGTGTAGGGTGGGACATGGATGTCGGGGTAGAGTGTCTTAAAGACAGTACAATAGGATAGGGTGTGACCCTGAACGTGGCACCATTGGCATTTGCCACGGAACGGATTTTTGGGATTTTGATTGGTGTGGGTGGCGGACTGGTTGGCAGTGGCAGGGGTACGGTTATGGGAGTAATATGAGGAAGCGGAGTGACGGGTATAGGTGGGATGAGCCATCGGGTTGAAGGTTGTGGTTTGGGAAGACTCGGTTTGTTGGATGCGGAGTTCTTGACAGATGAGTTTTTCATGAAATTCGGAGAAGGGAATTGGATTGTCACGGGCATTAACGGCATCTATAACGGATTGGTAGGATGAGGGCAAACCGTCAATAATGTGATCCGTAACGTCCTCCTGGGACAGAATAGTGCCGAGGAGAGCTAGTTCATCCACAGTGGCTTTAATTTTGTTCATAAAGTCAGTGATAGAGGATGAACCTTTGGTGGTAGTTTTGAGTTTGTGACGGAGTTGTTTGATATGGCCACGAGAAGGACGGGCATAAGATGAAGCGAGAGCATCCCATGCGTCTTTCGTCGTAGCCAGTCGGTTGAGGATAGGGCTCACAGCGGGTACAAGTGTGCTTGCCACGGCACCGAATAACAGTCGATCTTGCCGAAACCAAGTATTGTATGCCGGATTCGGAACTGATTGTTTATCTGTTTCTGTAATTGTTTTGGGTGGTGGAGGGGTACCATCAATGAAGGATGATAAGTCATAACCTTGCAACAAGGCTTCAAATTGAATGCGCCATTGTTGATAGTTAGACCCATCGAATTTGGTGATGGCATGAATGTTGACGAGCACGAGGGGTTTGGAGGGCTCGGATTTGTTGGGAATGGTGTTGCTTGACATGGTAAAGGATGTTAAGCAGTACGTTCGTTGTTTGTGTTTGTTTGTTGTTTTTTTTTTTTTTTTTTTTCTTTCTTTTTTTTGGAATAGGGTTGGTAGGGAGATCAGAACCTTTCTCCTGATACCATGATAGATGAACCATCTCAACCAAAACCTTAAGGTGATGGTTGAGGCCCATATATTATAGTTATATTCTATTAATTAACTACTTTGTTAAAATCCAATTGGTTTATATATTAATTAGATTAGATAGAGCAAATGATTTAACCTTGCAACATAGTAGCTCAAATAGAATAGGAAAGCATATCAGCCTAATATATCATACAAAGATATATGTCAACTATACTAATCACAAGAAGATACACGAGAATCCTTATGTAACATTCTCAATATACCCTTACAAGACGGACAACCGAAGGGTAAGACCGATCTTGACAAGTAAATATGAATGTGATACAAAATATAATGAGATCCCTTGAATAGAGAGAAAGGTATATTCATATATTTATGGTGCGCATAAGACACGGTGAATGAATGATACAAATATA
Source organism: Heliosperma pusillum (assembly GCA_022085475.1). NCBI lineage: Eukaryota > Viridiplantae > Streptophyta > Magnoliopsida > Caryophyllales > Caryophyllaceae > Heliosperma > Heliosperma pusillum. The sequence goes on along the minus strand of JAIUZE010045654.1, from coordinate 5,447 downwards.
CAATGTACATAGCTAGCATACAAAGAGACTCCATAAATACAAACACATGACAAAGAGAATGTTGGTGATTTAAGTGTCATCAATCATTTAAGTATAATTGGATATCGTGTAGAAATCATACGGAAGCTCGTAACGTTATAATATGGATTGGGAGTGTGGAGTACACGTTCATATATAAATCAATTATCGAGCTAACGGGATGTACGGAATATAAGAAATAATATGCAAAGACGCATTGAGACAAAATCTCAAATCGATGAACTGAGATTTAGTCGATCGACTGAAATTCTGGTCGATCGACTAAATCAAAGATTGCAAAGTCTGTTTTTGATCGATCGAGTACTTTTCTTACTCGACCTGCTCGATCGAGCTCTTGGTTTTACTCGATCGAGTAGTTTGTCAGTCGATCGACTGATTCTCTATTTCTGATGACTTGCTCTGTTTCGCTTTTGCGCGCTTGTTCTGTTTCGCATGAAACAGAATGTTCTTGTTCATTGAAATCTACTACATGGCTTTTGACTGATATGTCATGGGGTGCAAACTCCTCTATAAATAGAAGGAAGCACAACATTATCAAACACAACAAAAATAATTCAGATTTCTACTATCTACTAATCTTACAAAACAGAAAAAGTTTTCTTTGTTTCTAGCCTAAGATTCAAAGGTCAGTGTAGTTTTATCCTAGGATTGATTTCGTGGTAACCTTAGGCTTATAAGGGGCGAAATACTTTCTAAAGAGAGCAGTACTTTGCGACTCTACATTTATCCAAGCACCAATCTTTCAAATATTCATCCTGTTTGTTTTCACTATATACAGTCCATTATATACAACATTCTTAGAAAGTATTTACATTATATAGTGACTCTATCATGGATGATGTGAAAGGAAAAAGTAAGTTTGAGATACTGGATAAATTTGAAGGAATTGATTTTCGAAGATGGCAGAAGAAAATGCACTTCAAACTTTCTCACTTGAAAGTTGCCTATGTGATTACTACTCCATGTCCTCCGGAACCGGAAGACGATCAGGCTATTGATGCCCTCCGTAGGAAGGCTAAGTGGGAGAATGATGATTATATATGTCGTGGACATATATTAAATGGTATGTCAAATACTTTGTTTTATATGTATCAACATGTTGAATCTTCTACTTTACTATGGGATCAATTAGAGAAGAGGTATATGGATGAAGATGCCACAAGCAGCAAGTTTTTGGTAAGTCGTTTTATGAATTTTAAGATGACTGATTCTCGACCTGTGTCGGAACAATTCAATGAGTTAGTTCATATTATTAATCGCTTTTCTCAATATGATATGCCTATGAATGAGAACATGTCAGTGTCCAGCATAATTGAGAAATTGCCTCCTTCTTGGAAAAATTTTAAACATGAACTAAAACATAAAAAGGAAACAATGACTTTGGCTCAACTTGGAAGGAGTTTCCAAGTCGAGGAAGGCCTTAGGGCTGAGGAAAATGATAAACCGACTGAAAAGGTTAATAGAAATGATTCCTCCATTAATATGGTGGAACAAGGGGAAAGTTCTAAGTGGAAAGGCAAAGGCAAGAAACGTCCTTATGATGGAACTAATGACGACCCAAATAAGAAACCAAAAAGTGCATGTTGGATATGTGGAAAGGTTGGTCACTTCAAGGCGGATTGCCGAGTGAGGAAGAAGAAACTAGCGGGAAAAGGCACCGGAAAAAGGTCCAAGGACCATGGTGCTTCTACTAGTAAAGGTAATATACTGACTTGTATTAATAATAATTCCAATAAGAATTATGTTACATATTTTGATGAAGCAAATTATGTACAGGATGATGAAATCATTTGGTGGATTGATTCGGGGGCAACAAGACATGTTTGCAAAAACCGTTCTTGGTTCAAAGATTATGTACCGGTAAAAGACGGATCCATTCTTCACATGGGCAACGAATCAACCGCAAAAATACAAGGCTGTGGAAATATTACTTTAGTATTTAGTTCCGGAAAATCGATAGTATTGTATAAAGTATTATATGTACCCGAAATAAGGAAAAACTTAGTATCGGGAGGTTTATTAAATAAATCCGGTTATAAGCAAGTTATTGAATCGGACAAGTATGTATTATCAAAGTCAGGAATTTTTATTGGTTTCGGATATTATTGTAACGGAATGTTTATGTTGAATATTAATAAAATAGATGATTGTGTGTATATGATTTCTACTGCTTCATCTTCTTCTTCTTTATGGCATGCTAGACTTGGCCATGTTCACTATAAAAGATTACTTCATATGTCTAAACATGATTTAATTCCGTCTTTTGATTTACAAACTCGGAAATGCGATACTTGTATGCTTACTAAAATCACTAGACAGCCTTTTAAAAATATTGTGAGTACATCTGAAATGTTGAATTTAATACATAGTGATTTGTGTGATTTGCATTCTACTCCGTCTTTAGGGAATAAAAAATATATGGGAACTTTCATTGATGATTATTCTCGTTTCTGTTATATATATTTACTGCATACTAAAGATGAGGCACTTGATAAATTTGCTATGTATAAAAATGAAGTTGAGTTACAACAATCTTGTAAGATTAAAAGACTTCGAACCGATCGAGGTGGTGAGTACTTTGATCCTAAGTACTTTGCAAATTGTGGAATTGTTCATGAAATTACTCCTCCCTACACACCACAATTGAATGGCGTAGCGGAAAGGAAGAATAGATCTCTAAAGGAGATGATGAATTCCATGCTTTCATACTCGGGTTTGAGTGATGGTTTTTGGGGTGAAGCAATGTTGACCGCATGCTACCTATTAAATAGAGTGCCTAACAAGCGGAATGACATTACTCCATATGAACTTTGGTACAAAAAGAAGCCTAATCTAAGTTATCTTAGAGTTTGGGGTTGTCGGGCCGTTGTAAGACTACCCGATCCTAAAAGGAAAACTTTAGGAGAAAAAGGAATCGATTGTATATTTATTGGTTATGCAACTCATTCAAAAGCATATAGATTCTATGTGATAGAACCCAATCATGCGATTGCAATCCATTCCGTAATTGAGTCAAGAGATGCCATCTTTGATGAGGATCGATTTACATCGATGAAGAGGCCTAAAGACGTAGTGCCAAATAACAACGTTGAAATGAATCAGCAACGTGAAAAAGTCGATCGACTAAACAATGTGTCGATCGACCAAAGAAACCAGTCGATCGACCAGATGCAGAACCACTCGGTCGACCAAAGAATCCACTCGATCGACCAAGTCAATCGGTCGATCGACCAAGGAAATAACTCAATCGATCACAGAAATGATTCGATCGACCAAAGTTCTATATCGATCGACTCTTCTAAAGTTGTTCGTGTAGGTTCTCGGAAAAGTAAGAGAGGAAGAAAACCGAAAGAGTTCGGATCCGATTTCCAAACTTATTTAGTAGAAGGGTCAAGGAACGAGTTAGGACTTCAATATGCTTATTGTTATAACATAGACGAAGATCCTAGAACATTTAAAGAAGCAATGGCTTCTCAAGATGTTGCATTTTGGAAGGAAGCCATTAATGATGAAATGGATTCCATAATGGGTAACAATACATGGGTTCTTTCAGATTTGCCAAAGGGATGTAAACCTTTAGGCTGTAAATGGATCTTTAAGAAAAAGACACTTGTTGATGGTACTATCGACAAATTTAAAGCTCGATTGGTTATTCAAGGCTTTAGGCAAAAAGAAGGAATCGACTTCTTTGATACATATGCACCGGTTGCTAGAATTTCTACCATAAGATTGCTAATAGCAATTGCTTCTATATATAATTTGGTAATACACCAAATGGATGTAAAAACAGCGTTTTTACATGGTGACTTGGAAGAGGAAATCTACATGAAACAACCGGAAGGTTTCATTATGCCCGGACAAGAGCATAAGGTTTGCAAATTGGTAAAGTCCTTGTACGGACTTAAACAGGCACCAAAGCAATGGCATCATAAGTTTGATGAAGTGATTTTGTCTAATGGTTATAAACTTAATCAATCAGACAAATGTGTATATAGCAAATTTGATAAAACCGGTAATGGTGTAATCATTTGTTTATATGTCGATGATATGTTAATCTTTGGTACGGATCAAAGACAAGTCGATCTTACAAAGACATTTCTCTCATCGAGTTTTGCTATGAAAGATTTAGGCATAGCGGATGTAATATTAGGAATTAAGATTGGAAGAACTAATCTTGGAATATCCTTGTCACAATCTCATTACATTGAGAAAGTACTTAAAAAGTTTAATTGTGAGAATAGCAGTATTGCTCATTCACCAATGGAAGCAAATATTAAATTAATGCCTAATACAGGATTGTCATTGTCACAGTTAAAGTACTCTCAAATCATAGGGTGCTTAATGTATGCTATGACTAGCACTCGACCAGATATTGCATATGCAGTTGGAAGGTTGAGTAGATACACTAGCAATCCGAGTAGTCATCATTGGAGCGCGGTAATGCGCGTCTTAAAGTACCTTAAGAATACAAAGGACTTTGCATTAACTTATAATGGGAATCCTTCGGTACTAGAAGGTTATTCAGATGCAAGTTGGATTACCAATATTGAAGATCATTCTTCAACTAGTGGTTGGGTCTTTTTGCTTGGAGGAAGCGCCATTTCATGGGCTTCCAAGAAACAAACATGTATTACGACATCCACTATGGAATCTGAATTTGTAGCCTTGGCAGCAGCTGGAAAAGAGGCAGAATGGCTTAAGAATTTAATGTATGAAATTCCTCTATGGCCTAAACCAATGGCACCTATATCAATACATTGTGATAGTGCGGCAACATTGGCTAAAGCATATAGTCAAATATATAATGGGAAATCAAGACATCTCGGTGTAAGACATAGTGCTGTACGAGAATTAATTTCCCATGGAGTAATTTCGGTGGACTTCGTAAGATCACAACAAAATCTTGCAGATCATTTAACTAAAAGCTTGGCAAGGCATTTAGTGGAAAAATCGATAATAGGGATGGGTTTAAAGTCCATTAAACCTTAGGTATTGGGATACCCAATTCCCCTCTAATACAATGTTAGAGGTAGAATTCAATGTGGAAGACCCTTTACTTGAGATTGAAGTACATCAAAGTTTATCCCAAAGGTATGTACTTGGACCTGCTGTAAAGTTATGGATGAAGTGTTGTCTTCTTAATGAGTTCTTTGAAAAAGTGTACTTGCAGGTACATGATAAAAGAATTCACCTATGTGAGACGTGAAGTATAGCCGACTTCGGAAGCTTTTGGACTCAAGGCTTCTATACGCTCATGAAAGGATTAGGATACTAGGCTTGTAATAAGTATCAGTATAAAACTTTATTTGTTAAAATAGTTTGTGTGTATTTTGCCTTCATGTATTCAATATGTTCAAGGGTTCAATCCTTAGAGACACCCTTTTTACTAGAGTATATGAATCGTGCAT